>WYDI02016358.1:0-34019 GCA_009867235.2 Psittacus erithacus
GAAAGTTGGGGCTGTTCAGCCTGCAGAAGAGAAGGCTGCTTGGAGACCTCATAGCAGCCTTCCAGTATCTGAAGGGGAGCTATGGGGATGCTGGAGAGGGACTCTTCATTAGGGACTGTAGTGATAGGACAAGGGGTAAGGGGTTAAAACTTGAACAGGGGAAGTTCAGGTTAGATATAAGGAAGAAGTTCTTTACTGTAAGTGTGGTAAGGCAGTGGAACAGGTTGCCCAAGGAATTTGTGCATGCTCCAACCCTGGTGGTGTTCAAGGCCAGGCTGGATAGATCCTTGGGTGGCATGGTTAAGTGTAAAGTGTCCCTGCCCATGGCAGGGGAGTTGGAACAAGATGATCTTAAGGTCCTTTCCAACCCCAACTATTCTATGATTCTGTGATTTTCATGTGCTTCTGTACAGCGTAGGGATTACCTTGATACAAATCTGGGGAAATCCTCCTCAGGGTCGCTCCAGTTCTGGGCATTGATGCTAAAATAATTGTCAACATATAGTAAAAGAACCAACATACTTCCATCAAATAGGCTTCAAAAGGAATTTATAAACATATTTATACTTAATGGTAACTTTGTGGTTTTCTTTTGAGGCATCAAAGGAAAACATTAAAACTCTTTTCATTCAACTAGAGAACAAATTTGTATGCAGGACTCAGGAAGCAGGATGTATTAGCATAATGGTCAGTCTAGGCTAAGCCAAATAAGCCTGTCATTTAGTGAAGCTCAGATGTATTTTGTACACCCAAATCTTAACTTTTTAGAGGGGACACCTCATTGCTACCATCCCTTCCTTTCCCTCCTCCATCCCCACCTTCCCATGCATGGGCTGTACTTTGTCTCTTGTAACAGCATGCTCCAGGATGAGATGTGCCAGCATGTCATTAGAAATGACACTTCCATCAACTGAGAAGTGAAAGAATATTAAGAGGCAGAAAGGGGGGTGGTCACCTCTCAGCAGGATGAAATTATGACACTGTTCAACCAGTGGCTCTCTTGCAGTCGGGTGTGGCTTCACTATTAGACTTCTTTTCATGGGCTTTAGAGATGGCATGAACATTGCAACCATAAGGAAGGTGGAAGAGACTCAGAATTTGTGAGTGAGAAGCTGCTGACTGATGCATATCTGAGAAATCCATGCCTGAGAATCATCCAAATGCTTAGACAGCACTGTTGATTTAATTAGTATAAAACATATAGAAAGGCATCTTAGGTACCACTCTAAGCTAATGATAAAAACATAGCTCACTTTGAAACAGTAATCAAAGAAAACAAAGGGCCAAAGGGATAGCAAAGGACATCTGAAATAAAATGCAATATTACAAGTTTAGTCCCCCTCTCTCAAAAGGTGACAATTATTTGAAGTTTCCTAATGGAAAGTGAGAGTTAAAAAAATTATGAAGAAACATAGCTGAGGAAAACAGGATGCAGAACGGATGGCTTGTTTTTACAAGACCTATCCAGTGGGCAATAAATTTTAAAGTAACAGGAAAATTTAAAAATGCCTAAGTAAAGCTGTGGAATTAATTGGCACAAATTAGAATTCATGAATTTTTGTCGGATTAGATATTCAAATTTGTTATAACTGTCAAATTTAAATTAGGCAACAGAAATGAGAAAGGGAAAAGTTACAGCTAATAGGAGATAAGAAATTTCTCTATGGAGCTGAGTAACCTATAACTGGCCATTAGATCACTCACCTTCTTTTGAGATGTATGGATAATTTATGGAGACAAGACAAAGCTCTATCTGGATCAAGAATTATGACCTGCTGTCATAACTCTTACAGGTTGGAGCGAGCACTATGAGCTGCCCAGAATACAATAGAAGTGGGGAAATCCCAGCAGTGCCCAATAAATAAATAGATCAGATTTTAAGTCTTACAGCTGTTTCCAAAAAACAACCCCCACACCCTAAGTTTTCTCCATACAAGAGAGCTTTTCAAATGAAAATTGGAACATTATGCCTAGTGATAATCATTGGCAAATTGCGTGCTAAAATTTCTTGGCTCTTTTAAGAGCTTTGCTACATTTTATTAACTCAATTTTGCAAAGCTGTTCTATGATACAAGTTTCAGCTGCTTCTGATCGATCACAGCCTTTGCTAATAAGCATTATAAATGACTGTTAGTAAGAGAGAAAATAATGGTAACAATTCAGCAATAGCAGGAATCAGTATGTCTGGCAAGTTTATGTATTTCCTGTGAACTAGGACAGCTGGCTTCTATTATTTAAAATTTAAAAAACCTAATAAATAGGTTTCTTAGATATCCTCAGACTTTATTGCTAAATGGGGTCAGCTTTGCAGTCCAAGCTGATGACTTGAAGAAATGGAATCCAAATGAAGTGTGTGATGTTGGCTTGTGGGATGTAGGCGGTGCTGCAGAGAGAACTCTGGAATGCAAAATTGTTCACAGTTCTAAGACAATTTATTTTTTTATTTAGAAGTGACAGAAAA
Source organism: Psittacus erithacus (assembly GCA_009867235.2). Taxonomy (NCBI): domain Eukaryota; kingdom Metazoa; phylum Chordata; class Aves; order Psittaciformes; family Psittacidae; genus Psittacus; species Psittacus erithacus. The sequence goes on from WYDI02016358.1 coordinate 2,462, forward strand.
TTGTAACACATCATACATGATTTCACTGTCATTAAGCTACTCAAAACTACTTCAAAAATAGGATTTTGAAGGCAAAGACATTTCTTTTTTCTTTCAAATGAAAGATGTTGACAATACTTCCTTCTATGCACAGTATTAGACCATGGATGCCTATTTGATGTATGCTTTTGATCAATTATACCATGAACAGCTCCACCAGACCAACAGCAGAAAGCTCTTTTCAGGCCCTCATGAAGATGAGATGTCTTTTAGATTGCTCTTACTTCATGATCAAAACAAAAATGGCAAAGTAGTCAAATACAAAAGCCACACAGCTCTGGAGTTCCAGGTGATAGCTCCTGGAGAGGTTTTATCGTTAAATATTGTAGATGGGATCTGAGTTAGGTAATGATGGGCATTATCCTAAAGGCAGATAATTGACATTTTATCCTCCCATTGCAGTTCAGGATTTCACCTAAAACTTTAACACAGCATTGAATATTCACATAAATGCTTGCGGCACTATGGAAGCAATTGATTGTCAACATAAATGAGGGCTAGTCAGAAGGTTAAAAATTAGCAGGACTTGGCTCCTGCTCAGTAAACACCAGATATAACACATATTGCCAATCTCCCTTTTCTGTGGTCCCATAGATTTATTATGGAACTAACCAGAACACTACTGAGAAGAATGAAAAAAAACCCCACCTCTACAATTTGCTTTCTGCTTAGAGAAACTGCTCTGTAGGTATTAGTATAATGAATGGATTTGCCCTGGGCATTTATCTGTAATATTTCATCTGACCTACATGCACAACTCAACCAGCACATGATCTGCCCTCCTTACAACTAATTGGGTTGGAGGGAGTTCCTACACATTGTCACTGCTTTCAGCAAAACAGTTCCAGTCCCATCCTCCCCCTTAGCCCGGCTTGATTTAGTCACTTAACAGTTACTTAAAGGACAAAAACCTTACAACTTACTCATCTCTTCATTTGCATACATCTCTTTCACAGCAAAAGAACTTCAGCCCATGCCGCTTTCCAAGCCACAGACACCTAGAAGATTTTGTCTTTTGCATTATAAAACCAAAAAATAATCTTGAGTTCTATTTACTTGATACCTCATCAAATAACATCTTCACAACCCATTTCAAAGTCTGTGTTTTTGTCAGCTGGATTTACCTGTGAGCTATAAAAGAACACGAATGAAACAGCACAAGAGCAAGTGTCATAAAGGTCCACAAAGGTGTTGAGGCTGGCAGTGTCTTTTCTTCCTGCTGCCTCTACCCTGGAAGTAGCCAGCTCACCTCCCACCTGCAGGACAGCTTTGGGGGTTGCGAAGCTTCTGCTACATGTCAGGACAAGGAGCAGCACTGCTCTACCTCACTTCATTTTCCAACAACTTCTCAGACAAATACCAAACTGTGAAGGAGATGTGAGAAGCAGAAAGAGCAGCTAAATGCCAAGCTTTGACCAGCCAGGCTCTGCCAGCTGACCTAAGGTGCATCCTTAGCACATTAGACTTAACACATAGCAGAAATGCCTACAGACATTTCTAAGCTCAAGGAAAATCACTGAAGAAAACCCAAAGTGTAATGGTCAAAAGTTTCTTTATCTTCAGGTGTAATAGTTTACTGGCAATGACACTGCAATCATACACTGGTTGGGTTAGAACTCACTTTTATTTGGTGGAGCAAATACAGTTCTGTCACTGTAGTGACTAATGACCCTGCATCACATATATATCCCAACGCAAACGAAAAAGCAAAACATACATTAGACAGCAAGGTATTAGTCAGTTATTGCTTGTATACATTTAGTAGTGTATGAAGGATGCTCATGGATTTTAAATGCTTTTTGTTGTTATGACGGCAGCTGATATTTTAGTTGTTATTTGAAATAATTTGTTTCCAGATGCTTCTTCTACATTATATTCAAATAATAGTTATACACAGAGAAACATGCCCCTCAGATTCAAGAAAAGTCTTGCTTTTGGGTTAATAGTGTGGCTCTGTGATTCATTTCCAAACCTGCAAAGGCAGAGGTCTTTTTATTCAAAACAGAGAACGTGTACAAAAAAGGCTTGTCATTATAACAATTGTATTCAATTACCAGATCCATTCCCAGAATAATGGAAATCATATGCCTACTAGAGGAATAATTATATTTTTATCTTCATGTGCAGAGTTCTTTTTACATATCTGTTTATATATATCTAAATACAACTTTATCTGCCCTACAAGATTTAAAAGATATTTATTTTGACATTCTAATGGCAGTAATCTCTATAATCTAGTAAACTGTATCTCCTTGCACATGTTGGATTAAGTATGACTTTATTAAATTGCACAAACTGAAGTGGTTCTCCAGACCAGTTCACAGATTTTAACATGAAATCATGTATCTGTCAGTAGTTTAGTAGTTTATTTTCTTTAGTTAGGAAGGAGAAGTTCTGTAAATTGACATTGGAATAGTCCTAGTGCTTGAAATATAAACAGGATAGGACAAAAGGGAATGGCTTAAAACTGAAAGAGGGTAGACTCACATCAGATATAAGGAAGAAGTTCTGTACTGTGTGGCTGGTGAGACACTGGCACAGGTTGCCCACAGAAGCTGTGGCTGCCCCATCCCTGGCAGTGGTCAAAGCCAGGCTGGAAAGGGCTTGGAGCAACCTAGTCTAGTGGAAGTTGTTTCTGCCCATGGCAGGGGGCTTGGAACTGAATGAGCTTTAAGGTCCCTTCTAATCCAAACCATTCTGTGATTCTATGAAGTGCAACTGTGTACAATTAGCAAAGAAGTATTGCAGCTCCCTGCCAGTTTGAATTTTTCTACATCCATTCCTATCCATTCTACATCCATTTGCATCCATTGATGCAAAGCTTGCAATAACTATTAGTGTACTTCCATGCAAGCTGTCTGTACAAATCTAAGGCCAAATAATAATAAGCTACAGATTATAGCTCTTGAAAACTTACAGCAGCTTAAGAAGTCACTGAAAATAAGGTTTTGTGAGTTATTTTCAGTCTAGTCCTGTATAAAGCATATTCAGAAATTCTCACACAGAATAACTAGCAGCTTTGAATGCCTCATGAATTTTTATGATCTTGTTAATACTGAAACAGTAAAGTTCTTTCTGTATTGCTTAGTTTATATTGGCAGTAGAATGGGCAGTTCTCTTAATCTATTGATGCCTGCGTATTTTTATGTACTCTAGCATGATGTTTATAGAAACAATGTGTGATAACATAGGTTCACAGCCTTTGGGGTCTGACAGCTAAAGCCTAGGTTTGCACATGACTAGATGGCTCAGGTACAGTAAAACAATTTGTATTTAGTAATCCAAAGCAAAATCCACTTTTTCTTACAAAACCTGGAACTGTTTTCCATTTTGAACTGGCCAAATAGCATCACAGGTGCTCAGGGTGTGCCCATAGGCTGCCTGATCAGGTCCAAATCCCTGCTTCTGGCAGATATTTTCAAGGGAACTGCTAATGATATGGAGGGAAAATCACATTATTCAGCCTACCTGTTGACTCCATTTCAAAATGACATTAAACCATCGAGAGCATCCTTTTCCTTAGTCTCGGCTTCTTTTAAGCACAGTTCCCACATCACATTCACTCCTCATACAGTTCCAGCCCTCTCCTTGTACTGTCTATCGCATCATTTTCTGCTGTCAGGTGGAGCCCATTACACCGAGAAAACCCGTATATGCAAGAGGCTGCTGCAGAAAGGGAGGATATAAGTTGTGCTCTTGCTGGATGCAACAAGAACTAGTGGGGTTCAATTGCAATCTGTTTTTTTTTTTATAACAGTAGAGATAGCATGACAGTAGAGTCATGGCTGTGGGAGCTGGGGAAGGTTCTTCTCTGGGTTATGCTAAGGATAAATTGTACAAAGGTCATTTAGATGCAATTAATCCCTCTCTGACAAGGCACTAGGTGGCTGCCATGTGTCTCTCACAGCCTCGTGCAACACCTTTCTGGGGCTTAGAGGTTCAAACTACTGGAGTAAATCATTGGCCATACGGTAGAAGGCAGGATAAAGACAACATATATGTGATACATCAGGTATCACAACAAGGCTATGAACAGACAGAAACCATATAGGGAGCAGGAATGTAGTGGCAATTTCTCTTACTCTTTGAAGTGCCCCTGAATGCCAATGGCCCTGCCTGGGGGAAAGCTGCAAACAGGCAATGCCCAAGCCACGGATCAGACACAGATGTTTCTAACTACATGTGGAATAGCCTGTGTTTCAGCTCCTTTAATCTTTCATCCTTTGCTCTTTTTCCACAGATCAAAGCCTTTGGCACAATTTTCTTAACTGACAGAATACAAGAAATAATTGTTAAATTTTTGAGTGACTTCACCTAGAAAAGCCTCTCTCCTGCTAATCCATATGTTTCTGTCTCCAGCAGGAGCAGGCTGTAGTGCTGATCATTTTTTGACTCTCAGAACTTATTCTATCCTGAAATGGTTTTACAGTGCAACAAAGGAAAAGGTAGCCATAGCCATACTGATTGTATAGCTTCTAGCTAATGCTGCTTCAAATGCAGCTAGCTGCTCTCATCCATACACTGTCTGCAGACACAGGGCTTGACAGTGTTGGAAAAAGTCAGAAAAGGAAATCAATGGGAATAGGAAAAACGTTTTAATTAGCATCTAAAATTTAAAATGCTGAGCATATTGATCTGGAAAGGCTCTAATAATTACAGCTGAACCTTACACCACAGAAATGGCACTGCAGTCAACTACACTGTGTTTTAAAACCATACAAGGGGGAAAAAAATCACTCCTAAATAATTTTATTCTCTTGGCTCATCTTTAGTGGCAGCAGTGATTTGTGTTGATATTCTGAGGTGGGAGACTCCAGTTTGTGTCATCTGGACAGGACCAGTGGATGCCATAAATGCGTTCCTCATTAAGGGAGTGTGGGTAAATGAAGGAGCGAACTCTGCCATCAGCCATCAAGAACTTTCAAGGCACCTTACTGTGCACTAGGAACTCAGTAGGCGCAAGTTTAATCTTCCCAAATAAGACACAATATTATGCACTCAAGCAACAAAAACCGTGCTGAAAATAAACATAAAACAGTCTTTTCAATATATATTCCAAATCCCAGCATCTATCCACAATAAACATGTGCTGCACAGTTGCAGAATATTAGTCCTTTCATTAGCAGAGGTAATAAACTTCAAATATCTGACAATCCACTTGCAGTAGTTACATAGTGCTTTACCTTAAATAACTATCTTTTGGAAGATAGACATTCTGCAAAGCATGTTTTAAAGATCACCTTTCAACAGCATGCCTACCTCAACTTAGTAACAGTTATAATGTCTGTGTCAGGGGTGAGCTGTGACCTCTCTCAGCATCTCAGGCACCACTGTGGTGCTGGCTAACATCACACAAGTAGTGCAGTTGCACTGTTATGAGAGCTGCCACGATGGGAAGTGGCGAAATGTGCCGGCAGAGAGGTTGGGAAAACTAGGGGACTCACCTGCAGACCCTGCTCTCTTCTCCTCTGAGAGCAGAGCAGTGGCACTCCCGAGGAGCTACATTCATCTCTGCTCATCATCTTCTCAAGGTCTTTTTCTCCTGTCAGAGAGAGCATTTGAAAGCATGGGGGGATCTAATGACTCTTCCTTACATTGTTAGATGAGGCTGAGAGAAGGCAGGGAAGCAGACCATCCCTATCACAGCCAAAGCAAATCAAAGTGCTTCTAAGCAGCAGGATAAAACCAAATGCAGCACAGTTTGCTCTGTGGCAGTAGTGGCTTGAGGCAAAAAGGACTATGTGTGGCACTGCTCCCACTCTTAACTGGGACCATAACACCTCTCCAGGACATACTCTACCCTCTTTTTGCCAGGTTGCGATCCCACCATGATTTGCTCTGAGGCACTAGAAACTGCTGCTAGAAGTAAGTTATTACAGTGGTCAATTTTTAATGACATTCAGAACCAGAACTCACTTCAGTACTAGTGACCCTGGGGATGGAAAGGACTTTCTCTTATGCTGTCATCTCTTTTCATTATTACTGCTATAAAAGGCATTTTGAAGTGCAGCTGTGGCCAATCCACACTTCATGGCTCATGCTTCACTCCTGGGCAGCTAAAACTTAGCTCCTATCCTCTGTCAGCACCTGAGCACTGGGAAAAACACTGACCCCTGTGCTGCAAACAGAGAGGTTTTGAAATTTGTCTCTTTCAAATTATTCAAAATTATTTTAACATGTTTTATGGTTTCCGCTGGTCTTTAAGGATGTAAACTCAAGTGCCTGCTTTCTGCAACTAGGTTCATGTACAGATCAAATCTGTCTCAGTCATATTCCTGTCCAGTTGTTCAGTAATCTAATGATCATCCTTCTGTTTTACAGGTTGCACAAGTTAATTTCAAATAGAAAAATATGACAGATAGGAGAAGAAATGAACCTACAAATTACCTAAGTTATTCTTTTCCTATCTTGACATTGCTTATTTTGTCAGAGAGAGCAGGGTTGCAGGAGTCACTCTTAATTACTTTTTGCTAGGAATATCAGGCTGCGTAGCTGAGAAATGTGTGCAGTTTGAAGGAAGATTAAGAGAAATAAGTAATACCTGGATACCATGGTGGTAAGAGAATGATGGTCTTACGCTGCTCCCCACCAAAAGTATTACCCCAGCTGTAACCAGAGCTGGATGCAAGGCTTTGTTTCCATGGTCACATAATGAAATTTTACATTAACAAGATGAAAAAATAGCATTTTTCTAAAGCAAAAAATAATTCTCTAAATTCTGGAGGCACTGACTGTTATGTGCCTGTGTAACTTTACATATATTGGCCCTGGGTTTATGTCACTATAGTGGTGATAAAATCCTGGTCCTTCGCAGAAGAAATGTAAATTTCATGCTAAAATGAGATGTGAAAGATTGAAACTCTCCTGGTGATAGAAGATGCTTATAGGAGGAAAAGACTTACAAGGTTGCCAAGGTACTAAGAGGCCTACTGCCTGCTACCCAAACTGCATCTTGGGGAGTCCTTGTCTCCCTTGACTATAGGGCAGCCAAGAAGATGAGCCCCACAAGGAGAAAGTGAACCTTTTTTTTTCTCAAACTGCCTTGCAATATGGTATGTGTAGTAAGTGTGGGTACCTCTACAACTGAGGAGGTAGAGCTAATTTTTTGGGGATTTGTACTGAAATGCATATGGGTGTCAAAAGAGTGAAACTAAACAGACCAACTGATTATCGCTTACTACATCTCACATGAGCTTCAGCCATTCCAATTCTTGAACAGACCATATAGAAGCTCTTGTATCATCCCAATCCAAGCAGGAGTTTTAACCACGACCTGATAGCTCCAGCCCAGCCATAGTGAGATGAGCTGGGAGAGGGCATGCACAGTTCCAGCCTCCCCTCTGGTGCTCCAGCAGACCCAAGGCAGGGCCAGGGAATGGACTTGGAGGTACAAGAGCACAGCAAAAGATTTTTGCTGTCACAAATTGTCAGCAGTGCAGATTATCAGAATGCCTTTCGTAAATATGTATTATTTTATATTACATGAAGGAGCAAGGTACTGTATCTTCAGTGCATTGCTACTCTACAAGCAGCTAACCAAAGCTCCATTTTCAAGCATAGTTAATAATGTGAAACTTTATGGTGAAGAAAGCAAGGCCTTTACTCTGTTTTTCCCTTTACAATTTACTTCAATTATTACTTGTTTCATGGCTAGAGATGTTGCGCAAATGTTAGTGCTATTCATCGCATATAATTAATCTACATACATGGTTTCTTCTGATGGCAATGTGCAAACAGCATGTCTTATGTTTTGAAAATCACTTTACTTAATTTGCACAATGTTTGCAGATCCTTCCAGTCAGAAAAGCTGGTATAATGTAAATTATTGTTTCCATGTGCTGTTTTCTTCAAATAAATAGACTTTATCTAGACACCAGTTCTTTTTCTTCCTGGATCTTTCTGTTGATTCTTCATCATAATCAATCTCTGTTGATTCTGTCATTCTGTCAAAAGCAGATACTAAAGTGTAATGGTAATTATTGCCATTGCAAGCACAGACAATCAGACTATTCAGTGCACAGGTTTTGTGCTTTTAGATAAAAAAAATCACTCCTTCTACTTAAGAAATTTACCTAAATGTGCTTTTGAAATAATTTGACAATGGAATAATTCGTATTGTTTTCACAGCTAGCAAGATCAATTTTCTGCGTGATTTTCAGTGAGCACCAATAAATAAGAATAAAATAAGTAAAATATTTGAAAGTGATGGGTTAGAATATCTGGCCATGTCTAGCTTATAGAGTGGAAATTTGTGGGACCAGGCCCTATGAATCTTTGCACAATCTTTTTTCCTTCCCTCTTCTATTACTACAGAAAATGACTTGTAAGTTTTTTTCTAATAATCTCTTCAAAGTTAAAAAAAAATAATCTTTAATCTATTTTAAGATTATAAAACCAGAAGAAAAGATAGCATCTTATTGCAGAAGTCATCGCAAAACTGTCTTATTTGCAAGTGCTGTCAGCCATTGACCATGTCTTGAGCTCCAGCTGCAGAGGACCAGGTGCACTATTTGTAAATAGTTAATCTGGGAGGACAGGAGTGGCAGAAGCTGTTTGTTTACTGGTATTCCTGGGAGTAAATCAACCTATTTAATAGCCCTGTTCCCTATTTATATCCACACACTACCACATCACACACCAAACTCTAGGCCCCTGGTCCTGAATGTGCTCCCATGGTCCTGAAAAGCCAGCACTCAAGTATTTCAGAGCTAAAGCCTTTTTAAAAATTGAGGTATGCATTAGATTAATGTACACACAGGCTCTGAACCACCTGAAATAAACTGACATCCCTCCATTTCCCAGCTACTTCAGATATAACAGCCAGGTATTTGGAACTGATTTAATTGTAATATTATGGCTGCCAGAGAAAAACATTTTTTTCTATCATTTCACAAGACATTTTATAGCATGTAACCAATGTGCATTAAGTTCCACAATTTCCTACCTACAAAGGCCTGAATTCAACTCCCAGAGCACACACTATTACTACATAATGTGACACAAGTTATTTCTGGAATCACTCCCCTGTCCTTTGCGATTAAATTCAACGTTAGTACATTCTCCACATGCTTCAAAACAAAAACTGTAAAAGATGGTAAATGCTGCAATTATGCCCAAGACTACTATAAAATAATAAACTAAAGCAAAATTTATGATGCGTTGGAAACTACTTTCCAAATCACTCCAGAGAGCATATGAGTCTGCTGTGCCAGCAAAGGAGATAAATGCCTCCCTTACTGTATATCTCTCTTTTCACTCCAGCAGAGTAGCAGGTTATAGTTAAACTCTAGAGGACACCATCACCTTGCCCTCTTTTTAGCCACTAAATTTTCCCTTAAACAAGTCACTATTTATTAGGCTCTCATCCAAAGCCTGACATTCATGAAGCTCTGCAAGCAACTTCTGTTTGACTCTCTAATTTGCACCCTTATTGCAGAGCCGGAATTTGTGCTTTAATTAAAATTCTAATAAGTGATGTTTGTACCAGCTGCCTAGTCTCCAGTGGAAACCTTTTCATCACAGCAAACTGACAGGTCCTCCATACAGTTTCACAGCACAGCCTCTGGTGAGACCAAGGAGCAACTAGGTCAGATCCCTCTGCCACTGCTGCCTGTATTCCTGGTCCATGGCGGGGAAGCCCCTTGCTGCACAGCCCTCATGCCCACATCCTTGGGCAAACAGCCATGTGCCACTTTCAAAGATGTTCCCCCTGCAAATCCCACATGGGTCATGGGGCCAAAGCTGGCAACAGAGGAATTGGCACCTGTCTTCCTGAGACCAGATCATCTGAAAAACAATAATAACTTGTTATGACCTCTGATGGTTAAATCTGAGCCCATAAATCAAAATGGAACATGCCCGGGCTCTCTAATGTTGCGGTTGCCTATAGTGCTAAATCACTGTACAGGTGCCTTGGTTCAGTTTTGTCCCATGTCAACTGTCAGCCTCCCAAAAACTTCCCAGGCAGAATCTGGGAGCTGGGACAAGTCAACAACTGCTCCTGAAGAGCAGCTTCTCATTCTCTGTCATTTCTTTCTGTGGAGCACCGTGATGAGTTCATGCATCTTGATAATAGGTCAAATTCCCCCACTTTCTGGAGACATTGCTTTTGTGTGGCATCACTACCTCTCAGTAAAATTTTATGCAAAACTGTCTGGTTATGTATTTTTCAAATAGGGAGTAAGGAAAAAGAGGGAAAAAAGAAGTTTCCAGGTTCATGCTTATCAGTGTTTTCCCATTTGCTAGCTCCTAAAAGCTTTCCACTGGCTACACAGATTTCTGTATGAGACAAAGCCCACTGACAATAAAATTACTTTTCTTAGACACTTACATATATCTTGCGAAATAACAGCCAGTGTCCCAGAGACCAGCCACAGGGCAAAGCCATTTGTCCAAGCACAGTGCTGGACTTCTGTGCTGATGAGAGCCACCTTTTAGTTCACTGTGGTTTCGTATTGTCCTCCACTTCCCTAAAAGAAAACAGCCACCTTAAATCTTTGCGATCGTCAAATGGCAAAAGATGACTCATTTTGAACTAGCAAAAAACTACGACAGAAAGAAAATGCCAAAGATCCTAAGTTCAGCACTCCAAAAATTACTTTCAATTTGATGAGCGTGAGTGGAAAAAGCTCTTCACCAGACTCTGAACTACAGCTCTGATAGCTTGGGAGCTGCAAAGCACAGGTCAGGCCAGTGAGATATGTAATGAAGAGCAAAACAAGGAGCACTGACAAAGCATTTGCCTTCACAGAAGACAAGGAGAGAAATCATTCTGACATCAATCTGAAAAGCCTGATGAGTATTTTGTTCTTAACTGGAATAGTAGAAGGGTGGATATAATTCTAAAAAAGGGTGTAAAGCCCTAGGAGGAACCTGGAAGACTCTCAAAGGACTTGTACATGGAAACACAAAACACTAAAGCAACTACAATATTATTAAAGAAGTTCCATAGGGATTTCACAGGTATAAAATTATTCAGGAATAAAGCTGTTGCCATTCTCCAGAGAATCTTCAATGGAGTACAAATCAAAAGCCTGAAAGCAAAAGGAGATGATTTGTCTCTGAGATGGGCACCCATCTTGCTGAGAGCAACACAGAGGAACCAGTTAAACCCCCAGAGAAGGTGATCAGAGAAAATGGATTGCTGAGTAACCTGCCACCAGATAAAGATACTGTCTTGTGACAATAAAGTTTTCTACAGCTTGTAAGATTCAGTGTTTGCTCAAGCCCTTACTCAAATTGTTACATTCAGATATTTCTGAATGACAGAATGACACAGACTCATCAAGCTTCTCAGAACATTTTGATTTCAAGATCTTGGTAAAGAAAAAACATCTTTTCTAGAAAGGTCATCCAGTTTGTAATGTTGGGAAGGGGCTGCATTACCGGCTTGTAGTAAGAAAAGCAGCCACATCATTTTTGACAGAAGCAACCGCAGCTTTAGAGCAGAAATGCAACACAGAAGCATTCAGCTTAGCTGCATACAGCAGGCATGCACCTTCTGTACTACAACAAGCTCAAAAGAACAAGATGTGGAAGAATTTAGGGAGTTTTCTGTCATATCTTAAAAGAAACTAACAGCATGCAGCCAAAAAGCTGTAACTAGAGTTATATCATAAATGCAGCTTACTTGTTCTCTGGGCATTTTCACCTTCATTTCCTAATCTACCTTCCAGTGGGACCCTTACTAGCTTTCCAAATATGTCAGCAGCTTTCAGAGAACCATTGTGTCTTTTAAAGCTTTGAAAAATATAATATCATCCCTAAAGGTCATTAGTAACGCTCTGCTATTGCAGTAGCTCATCCTTCACACTGATGAGGTGGAGACTTTTTCAACTAGTGTATTATAATTGTATTTTACATCAGAGGAACCCTCTCACAGAGGCTTACTTCAGGTTAAGGGTGGCTGTTCAGGCTAGCAAAGTCAAGCTGAGGGACTTCCATTCCTGTTGCAGCGGCAGGGGTGAATAAGAGACTACTACCAGAGAATCTGCAGAGTTCATGTTCATTAAAGTTCATGAAAGTTTTGCATGAATGAGAAAAAGCTCCAGAGCAAATGAATGAATGACATGATGACAATTAGATACACAGATGTATCTTTTCCCAAATACCATCAAACTGCTGTGATATAGGGAGGATCAGCAAGACACACAAGCAGGAATCTAGAGAGCTTTTCTTTTAGCTTTTACCACAGTCCCAAGCTGGGAATTCAAGCCGAGTGGTATTTTGCAAAACAGAGTTGAAAAAGGAGACCTATTAACATCCCAGAGTCTATAGGATCCATGTTTCCAGCTGTTTGCCTGTTACAGAGCTGGTAAGGTAAGTCATGGATCCGTGTTTTCCCCAGCCTTGGTAGAGCATTCTGCACTGAGAGGGCGCTAGCATGTTCCTGTCCTAGCCTGAAAGAGAACACAGGAGATTTGACTGAGGAACATAAATTCGGGAGGTTCCTTTCACCTTCCGTGCCCTTTCCAAGCAATGCAGGGCTCCAGCTCAGCAGCATATTCCACACCTCTCAGTCATGGTTTGCTTCATTCTAAGAACCAAAAATCCTAAACACAACTCAAAAGATTTGCATCATACAAAGATTGTCATAATGGCCAGCACTGAGTATAAAATATCCAGGCCACCCAGAAGTGAACATGCATGCGAGACAGCCACACCTGAGCTGCTGTAGTCTAAAGGCCACTGAAGGACTTCAGAGTGCACAGGTGAGGGGACACAGCCTGGCCTCCAGGCTGAAGTACAAAGGAAAGTGGCCAGCTTCCATACTGTGCAAGGACTTCTCAGAAGGGTTACCCAAAACCCCCCCAGCACACTGGATAGAGTTGTCTAGAGCTGGTGTCAAACACAAGGTCTTGGAGCAGAGCTTGGGTCTCAACTCAGGACTGTAAAATGGGTGGATGAGGTTTCAACTCTTGGGCTCTAGAGACTAAGATCTGCTGGGAAGGCGTCAAACTGCTCCTTTGAGCTCGTTCCTTTCTCTATTGCTCACCTGACATGCAGTAAGCTGGTGATTAAGACACAGCAAGCAGCAGACCTGGATTTATTGCTTTATTTTGTCTGGGATGGGATGTTCTGCTTCCTAGAACAAATTTAAACAGATCAGCTAAGCTTTTCTGCAACATTGCTTAGGCTTTCGCAGACATGCCTCAGGTGTCTTTGTGATCTTTACCTCTTCAAATTACAGGAAAAATTGCCTGTCTTTCTAGTCCTAACTAGGAATTGCTGCATTGCCAGCTCTACAGTACAGATCATGACTCAAACCTGACAAACATGAGACAGAGAAATCATCCCCTAGTCTAGGGGGAGCCAGGAGGGGAAAAAAAAGAAATCAAATTTAGTCACTAGTCTTTGTAGCTTCCTACTTCGCCTCCCTTTCCAACAGAGCTGTGATAACTGTTAACATATTTCATTTAACATAGCATATTTCCTTGTTAATTGCTCTGAGGAAGAGTTTACTTTTATTCTCTTAAAGGAAAATAATACTTATTTTTGATTTCTCACTTGATTAGTTTCTTCCTTAGATTCTTACTTCCAGTGTGTAAACATCCTCCCCAGATACCCTCTTTATTCCTCTGTACTCTTCCTTTCCTGCAAGTGCCTCCCTCTCGACACCAATCTAATGGCAAATGCTACAGCTGGGCCTCTGCTCCTTTCCCACTCCTTCCTCCTGCTTCCGAAGCTACTTCACCAGTCCTCACTGTCTGTGGGTGCATCACTAATTTACATTGAAGATACATTAGGGAAGAAGAATCATTCTGATCCCCCAAGCCACAGAGTGCTCTCCCAAACAGCAGCTGTGCCTGCACCACAGGACCAAATTCAGTGTGATGGCCTTCATGTAAAGTGACCAAGTTCAGGAGTGTTGACAAACCTCAAGTTTAAGGCAACGTCTTGCAATCACTTCAATTTTTAGAAGTTCCTGACATGGAACATGGCCTTTTTTTTTTTTTCTGTAAAATCCTGAAAAAGTTGACATGAACAAAAAACTGATGAGTTTTTCAATCCTGGCTTTTGCTTCTCAGCGCTTTGTTGAGAACTGGGATGGGATTTACCAGATATATGTAAGGGGCATGTAGGCCAGCCCCTGCTTGCACTTCACTGTGAAGCTGAGTGATTGCACAGGATGCGCAACCCTGCTCACATTAGGTCACTCTGCCCCTGGTACTGAACTAAAACACATGTGCTTTACCTCTTCTGCGGTTCTGTAAATCACCCACAGTGATGACTACAGAAGGACCAACAGGCAGGGGAGCAACACTGGTATCATCAAGGGATTAGTAAGACTAGAAAGACAAACATTACCTGGAAATTTGCATGCTTTTATTGGTTTTGTCATTTTTAACTAAATTGGATAGAAAATCGTGAGGTTTTAGCTTTGACTGAAAATGGATATCTGAAAAATGGCTTCTAAATAAGAACAAATGTAGCTTAACAGAATGATGGTTCAAGTTTCTAGAGGAAGAAGAGAAAAGATTTCTTTTTTTAACAGTAATGATAATTCCACTGGCATAACTATCACTGAATGCACGATCTAAGGTAATACTCAGAAAAACGTCCACATCATTTAGAGACATCATAATCACCCATGAATTTGGGGCATATTCAAAAAATTGCATTTCATCGGATCTTCCATGCAAACAGCAAATTGTTCAAGCCAGTCTACTTTAGTCTACCTTCACCTTTCTGTTTCCGCCTACAGAAGGCACCAGGCAGCCATCAGCTCTTCCTCTTTTTTTTTTCTGTTTTCTCTTTTTAAGGCAAGTCTGGCAGGTCACTGAGATAACATCTCATATGCCATAGTATGAGCAGGAAAATGGTGGAGGCCATTTTTGCCCATAAATAACTCACAGGGAACAAGTCCCAGAAGCTCATGATAAGAGACCCTGTGCCCTGCCTGCCGTCCCACCCAGCTGCCTGTGCCTGGGGGTTGGGATAAGGGGTTCTGCAAGCCCTACCAATATCGCAGAGCTCCCTGGGCTTGGGACCATCCCACCCAACTGTAATTGCACCTCCAATCCAGCCCTAATGGAGATTTTCAGTTCTCTCTCTTGATTTATAGCAGACTCTGTCAGCAAAGATATGCTGTAACTGCCTTCTATTGCTATTGCTTTCCTTGTAACTTTTTCTGTTTTAAAAACAAGAACTTCATATTTTCCACTACTAGGGTAATTTCCCCCTTGTATTTAAAAGCATCCACACTAAAAGGTTATGCTAGCCAACACAGTGAAATAACAAGGTCCTTGGGCATGGTGCTGCTTTTGTTGACCTTCCACTGATGCAGATGAAGCACTAGGATGATTTTACACTGACAGGTCTGACACAGATCTAGAAGCAGAACTGTCCTCCAGTGGAATGTGGAAAGAGAAAAGGAAAAGCAACAGTGAGAACATTTGCAGGTCAAGATAAAAAATAGTTTAATAATTGAAGAATGGAAGGGAAAAATAACCCAAAATAAAACAAGTGATGCAAAGACAATCACTCACCACCTCCACCTCCTTTGCGTAGACTGATGTCCAGCCATTTCCTGACCAAAAGATGACTAACCTGCCTAACCTTACGCCTGTCTTCTTTATTACTGAGCATGACATTATATGGCATGTAATGCCATTATATGTCATTGGTTTGGTCACAGACCTAAAACACGGGACCTGTTTTTAGCAACCCATAAGGGCTGCTATGAAGAAAATTGACTCCATCCCAGCCAGACCCTATAGAGATGAGCTGATTTTCAGATGAGATATGAAGCTCAGGCTGTAAATAGCAACACTAATAATACAGAATTCAGAGCCTGAAGCTGATCATATTTTTGTTATAGTTATCAAAATTGCCTCTGCATCTTCAAGGCAGAATTAATGTATTTGGATGAGCTGGCCACTGAAAATCTTATGAAAACAATACTAATTTCATGTCAGAATTGCTTATGTAGCATAAATTGCAGAGTTTTACTGTAGATGTGGATTTGTTTGCTTTCTACAGAGAATGTAATGATAATTCCTTTACATTGCACCTAGCAGCCTTGTCTTTAACTTAGTTTTTTTTTGTGGGAGAAGAAAAGAACTAGGGGAAATAAAATATTGCTGACAGAACTTGCTAACAATTTGGCAATCAGTTGAAGAAATACAAATTACTTTAAATGCATCTGAGTGAAATATTTTGACTCGAATCCACACTTTTCAATTTCTTGTTTGGAGTCTGAATTATTATCTTCTAGGTTGAGAAGGGAGAGGATCAAACTTTGAGAATTTCTAGACTCATCAGATCTTGGCTGTCAGATGCACCTCAAAATCTGTCAATGCATGAAAAGTCTTTCGTTATAGGTCATCAGCTTTAAAATCAGATTTGTCCTAAGAAGGATATAAAAATGACAAACCCACTCAGTTACAAAACTACTCAGTAACTGCTATTAGTGCAGGATGCTGCAGTTACTCTTCTGCTGTTGTATCTACCTCCAGATTTTAACACTGAAATAAATAGGCTTCCACATTTTAACTCTGGGAAGGGAAACAACAGTTGGCCTTTCCATGCAGCCCTGCTTCTTCACTCCTGCCATACCCATATGGCTTCTGCCATTACTGCCACTCACACACCTACAAAGGCAGGACTGGGACTCCCATACAGCACTGTCTACAACATGTTCTGTCATTTAAAACAAGTGACAGGATTTGCTTCCTCAGCCTAATACTTTTTTTTCCCTACTAAACCCCTCATATGACTGTAGCCATAATCCTCCAGACAAGGAAAGAACACTGACTGAAGATTTTTTTATTGTCATGTTATCTGCACAGCACTGACTCAAATGGTTAATGATGTATGAGAGTATTAAGTAAAACTTCAGTAATTTTTTTTTTATAAGGCCTGCTGCTTCTTAGATGTATAATCTAAAAAAATAACTTCAATATTTTCCCAGATCTGCATAAGGTAAGATAGTTGCTCTCAAAACTTGTCCACAGGATTGAAAATACATGGAATAAAAGAAAATTATCTGCCAAATCATAGAATTATAGAATAGTTAGGGTCAGAAAGGACCTTAAGATCATCTTGTTCCAACCCCTCTGCCATGGGCAAGGATGCCTCACACTAGACCATGTAGCCCAAGGCTCCGTCCAACTTGGCCTTGAGCACTGCCAGAGATGGAGCATTTACCACTTCTTTGGGCAACCTGTTCCACTGTCTTACCACCCTCACAGTAAAGGACTTCTTCCTTATATCTAACCTGAACTTCCCCTGTTTCATTTTAAACCCATTACCTTTTTTCCTGTCGCTACAATCTCTGCTGAAGAATCTCTCTCCAGCATCCTTGTAGGCCCTCTTCAGATACTGGAAGGCTGCTATGAGGTCTCATTGAGTTGCACTAGTAAGTCAAATTCTTTATCTGAACCCCGCTCCCTGCTTTGATTTTTTTTTTGGCTTTTTCTTCCAGCTGCTTTGTTATCAAATAATAATGATTCCTACCAATCTATTGTGAAATAAACCCATGCTCTTATGAAAACAACAGACTAAGTTGGTGTAAAAGTGCCATAATTTATCTCTGAATCAGGCCTGCGGTGGTCACAGGTACTTACTTAACCTAAACTACGGAGTTTACCTGTATTTACCTTATTACCTGTAATAAGGCAGATGTTTTGCACAAGAACTGTAAGGATCATAAACAAGTCCTCTTGTTTATGTCCTTCAATACAATTTAACTGAAAAATTTGGAACCTTTTACCTTAAAAGTATATGTGCTCACAAGCAAACTAAACTGGGAGTTTTTGTTCTCTTTGCCATGCACATGAGAACTAAGGAGGCATTAGATGAAGCAGAGAGACAGTAAATCAAAAGCTGACCATAGCAACCAATTTTTCAAGCAGTGTTTGACATCTGCGGATTTGAAAGTGAAGCTGTAATGAATTTCTAGGACTGAACTGGATCTTTACACAATCTTCAGAAATATCTAAAATTAGTTAAAATGGTAGAGGAATCACTGCTCATCAAGGCTGCAAGGACAGCACTATTTTATAGCAGGTAGTAGTATCTGTTATTAGTCTGTATGTCAAAGAGACATCCAGTCACATGCACTTTGCTTCATCAGATACAGAGGCAAAGTATTTCAGACGTGAAGAAGAGCTTTTGTTCCCAGAAATGTGACTGCTTATTGTGTTAGTTAAATGTAAGATATTATAGCCTCCTCAGAATTTATAAGTCAATGGCAACAAAAATCATGGACAGAGTATAAAACACCATGTCCCAGACATCAGTATTTTAAGCACAATTTAACAAGGAACAGCTACAAAAGGGGAAATTACTTCATTTTGAGCCACAGTATGCAAAAGCGTTAGACAAACCAATCTTACCTAGTGTGACTGTTTTTCTTCTGCAATTTCAGTGCAAGATCTTCCTGAAGACCAGCAACCTCCCTCCCTGCTCCAGGAAAAAGTTATTTGCTCATTTTAAAATACCTTCAATACCAGACCAAAAAGTAAGACATAAACTTATAGAAGAATTATAATTAACACTTTGCCATACCCACATTAAGGCTTATTAAAAGTTTGACGAGAGACATTCAAGTCTTTTCAGTGCTCTTCCTCCACTACTTCCTACGGGAAAAACTTCACCCTGTGGGACTACAATGGTTTACCTTGCACTCAATGGAGTTCATTAATCCTATAATTACTAACCACGTCTGGATTCCAACCAGAGGCTAAATACAGAGACACTTTTTATAATCAGTTTTCTAGGTCTCTTCTGCTGCTGTATGAAATATTTGCTAAGAGGTGGAAGTGGGAGGAAGCAACTGAGGCTGCAATGAAGCCAGAAAGCAATCCAAGTACTGCTTGCTAATCCTAGAAAGTTTCTTGTTGCTTTTTTTTTTTTCATTTAACTTCTTAAATGTAATTTTGTCAGGCTGGAATTCTCATCTTTCCTTCTAATCAAATCCAGAGGTTTACCAGTGCAGAGCAAATTAAACCAGTGGTGTGGCACAACATGGACTACAGAAGCCAAGGGTAGAAAAGCATTTCCAACTTCCTTTTAGCTCTCAGTTTTGGAAAATCCAAAAAGAGTGAAAACTGTGAGATGTGAATACCAGCAATTAATTTTATCAAGGACTTTTGATCTGGACTGGGCCTTTGAACAGATGGGAACTGTACTCAGGCTAAGTTTTCAAAGCACATTGCTTACATCAGGACCATACCTTATGAGCTCTGCCAGCTGGGAGAGGAGAACTGAATGGAGAAATGGTGCCAATGTGAGCCTGGATGTGAGCTGCCCCTAAATCTGTTCGTGATGGAGGAAGGAGATATACAAGTGTAGCCAGTTCATGAAGACCAAGCCTTGCATGGGATGCTGCGACCATTTAAGTCTTTGTGTAGCTATTCACTTTTTCTTGTATTTCAGCCTTCTTCTTTCCTGTATTATCTTCTTGTGCACAGATATTGTAACTCATAAAGGTGGAGACTGGTCATAATATGT
Organism: Psittacus erithacus; assembly: GCA_009867235.2. Lineage (NCBI taxonomy): Eukaryota > Metazoa > Chordata > Aves > Psittaciformes > Psittacidae > Psittacus > Psittacus erithacus. The sequence continues at coordinate 21,956 of WYDI02016358.1, forward strand.
TGTTCATCCTGTAGAGAAGGCAAGAAGACAGCACATGAGAAGACCACTCCCACTGTCCAAAGCCTCAATAGATGTGATATCAGTCCAAAGTGCTGGCAGCTAAGGTTTGTGCAGATCCCACCTCCTTCCACAAAGTCAGAGACATAACTGAATAGTTGAGAGCAGCAGAACTTCAAAACCTGACACAAGCAACAAATAAGACCTCCAAGAACTTAGGAAACTCTGCATCCCCTTTCTCAAGGGAGAACAGATTCTCAAGGGCAAATTGTTTGGCTCCAGTGCTGGACAAACCTGAAGTCAATGCACCATGCTGGTGGACCTAGAATTGTGCACTCTCACTTCAGTCATAGGTCAGCTGCAAGTAAACTAAAAGCCCAATTCCAGTCTGTCCTGGGATCATCACTGTTTGCCAAGTAGGAAGAATACATAGAGCCAAAGAGATATTATCACATGACCTGAGAGCCATTGACTTGAACACAGGTCTAGACATGAATCTCTTCTGAATTTGGAACTCAGAATTTGAATTTCACAGTGAAAAAGAAAAGAGAGTTTGTGGAGGATAATTTCTAGTATATAATCTTTCTAGCTGTTGTACGTAAAAGAAAGAACTTAATTTGAACATTTACAGGCTGCAGATAACTGGTATGGAGGAGCAGTGTCTGAAATCAGAACTTCTGAACTCTCAAGCAGAAGTCTTCTACTGCAACCAATACAGACAGGTAAATTTTGGTAAAACCTGGGCTGAACTAAAATGTCACATCCTGAATCCTCCAGTAATAAAGAGGTGTGAGACAGTCATCAATTAGGGGGCTGATCATGCAATGTGCTTCCGCACACAGACTGTGGTTCTTGGGGTCCTGGAAAACAGAGGCGGTGCAGAAAAGCAGGGTTCCCAAAAAGAAGTAGTCATCTTGGAAAGAAGGAAGCCTGGAAAGAAGAAAGTTGAGATCTTAGCTAGAGGAAAGATCTAGAAAGTAGGCTTCCTCTAGCTATTGATTAGCAGCTCCCCAAAGAGTCTTTAAGACACTTTTAGAACAATTTATGCTATCTAACAAAATAGGAATTAACTTTCCTCCTGCACCAAACAACTTTCCCTAGGGTTCCAACTAATATGCTAGGAAATTAAGGAGAGAAGAGGACAGACAACAAAAAGACAACTTTAGAATGGCAGAGTCATCTCTTTCAAACTGTCTTCACCGCTGAACAATCTGTCCTAGTAGATTAAAGTTATAAAGATTGTATTGCTGCCATCACTGAATTCATCACATTTGCTTGTATCACAAGGCACTGAAGCATACCAGCTTTTAAAAAAGCAACTGAAAGTTGGCTGTGCCTCTTTGAGCCACAAAATAAAGCTCTCAGCCCAGAAACATTAAATTAAGGGCATGTTTTAGCATCCTAAAGGAGGTTGCCTGAATGCGCAAAGAGGCACAGATGTAACACAAGCTATTCTCCAGCAAGCCCAAGCTGGTGGAAATGTCACATAGGATGGTCCTCATTTTATATCCATTGCTCCCAGTGCTGCAAAATCCTGCTCCAGGGTCTTTTCATAGCCCCTATATATGAATGGATGAAGTAGTATGTCGGGGTCAGCGATCTGCTTCAGTTCACAGTGAGAAAACATGAAGCAGACACTGAACCAAGTGATGCTTACAAGAAAGAAGGGTTGATCCTGCTTAATCTATGCTTGCAGAGCCATTCATTTTCCACACTTTTAGGTTGCATTTCAAAGTCTGTTCAGTTGGGATCCAGATTTACTTGCAACATGTACAGGCATGTTGCAAATGGACTGAGTAAATGTATCTGTAACCTAGAAGATATTAAAATTATTACATTTACACTGATGTGGAATTTACGGCAACAGTCTTGAAAAAAAATCCCACTTCCAAACCAGCAGATTTTCAAGGCAATATTGTCTCCAAGTGTGTAAAGCTGTGCCATCACATACACCATACTAGTCTTCATTTTTGCTGAGACACCTTCCCACCATCTGTGGAGGGCTGGCACCTTAGGACTAGGTATTCCTGCATTGCTGGCACTTGCTTGATTTAGCAAGCGCACTCAGAGCCTGGGATTTAGTGTGACTCAGAAATGCAGCCAGTAAAGACAGTATTTGCAATGTGCACCATACTCTAGTAGTTAGAGACCTTGCTGAAAACAGGGATTAGCTTCTGTCACCTCTGAGTACAGCTGCTGAGCTGCAGGGTGGATAGCAGCACTCCCTCCCTTTCTCAAACCTGGGGCAGTACTGGGCCAACACTGTGGTGTGCACGGATCCAGAGGGAGTACCAGTACAAGATGCTGAGTTTTTCAAACGAGACTAAGCACATTCAGAAAGTTCCCAGAAGACAAACTTGTTGCAGAACTAGGACAAATTTCTCAAATTCCCTACCATCAAGCAGTAAAACCAGCACTATAAAGCACAGTGGGAAGTTGATCTTAAAGCCCTCTTTGCTCTCCATTCCTTGACTAAGTATTCCTTGCAGGATAATGTAAGGTGTCACTGTGGAAGTTATTTTCCAAGCTTTATCACAATGGGATAAATATTACAGCTTTTCATCTGCTGCCTAGCAGGCTCACACTTGAGTTGTACCTGTTTAATAATAAAATAAAGTGGTTATTATTGAAGTTATTTAGAAGTGGAAGGGGGGGATAGCACAGAGCAAGAGACTCTGCAGGTGATGGGAAAACATATGGTTGCCTACTCTTAGTCCTCTGTCATCTTCCCCCCAGAAACCTCACCCACCCCTGTACAGCCTCCCAAAGCCCACAAGCCCTCAAGGGTGCTCACTGCCCAGATCCCATCCAGACCCCTTCCAGTTCATTTCATCCACTTGCTCTGAAACATACTGACCTCTGTTACCACCCCTGCCTCAGCCATCTGGAATCATATCAATTCCTTCTGGTCCCCTGCCTTCTTCAGCTGCCACCAAATTTCTGGCTTCCTGGACCCTAAGCTGGTTTCTTTCATTCCTCCATAAAATTGTCTCCCTACCTCTTACACAGCTATTTTCTTCCCTGTGCTCAGACATGGCTTTGCTATTACCAGGATGTACAATCTTGTTTACTTTGGTCACTGCTGCTGAGCTGGTCCTCAAATTTGCACTTTTCTATCCCTTTTGACTTATGAAACCCTGACCCTTTGCAAATCCTATTTTTAAAAGAAGGACATTGTTTTAATTATCAAAGTAGTTTGTTAATACAGAAAATACTTCTACCTAAGATGCCATTTAAAATTCAGACATTGTGTTATCTTAACAGGATGTTTCGAAGGGTCATGCAATACATTTAACCTTCTGAAGAGGCAGAAACTCTTTGCACACTGTCAAAAAAATTGCGATTTTGTTTCACTGAATATTAAACAAAGCATAGAACCATAGAATCATAGAATAGTTAGGGTTGGAAAGGTCCTTAAGATCATCTTGTTCCAACCCCCTGCCATGGGCAGGGACACCTCATACTAAACCATGTCACCCAAAGCTCTGTCCAACCTGGCCTTGAAGACCGCCAGGGATGGAGCATTCACAGCTTTCCTGGGCAAACCCTTCCAGTAGCTTACAGTAAAGAACTTCCTCCTTATATCCAATCTAAACTTCTCCTGTTTAAGTTTGATGAAAGAATAATAGTAAAATGATAAGATCTGACTTGCTTCCTTCTGGATGAATTTGCACATTTTGTATTTAGAGTGAGAGAAACATTTAATTATCCTGCAAATATGATCAAATATGTTTTTGTGTACATATATATAAAAGAACATATGCATGCATGTAACTATATCATATCAAATGCATATACTCTTCATAATGAAAACATCCAGTCTTTATTTCTATAAAAAGCTAAAAATTCAACCTCTATAGAAAAAACTTCTGTTTATCTCTATGCCTAATACTGATTCATTCTCATTTTGTATTATCAAGCAAACTCCCTAAGAGCTTTAAAAAAATTCTATTTGCACTTGTCCAGTAAATTGCGTTCTGTTGAATATTCTTGTGTTGTTGAGGAGGGAAATGTTGTTTGGGAAAAAAACACCAAACAAACAAACAACATTAAAAGATCAAAAAGATTCCCTTTGGGCTGGAGACATAGCGTAATTTAAGTGTAGCTTGAGGTAGTTCCAGATTTGGTGACAATGAGGTACCCAAGCAGCTAACTCCATGCCAGGAGCTTCTGTTCACTGAAGGAGACTAATTATATGAAGTTAACAGAGAAAGAAAAAGGTCAAGGCCAAAGGCTAGAGATGTGGATTTTTAATCTTACTAAAAACCTTTCCGATTGGAAAAATGAGGCCAAAGGGTAAAAAAGGGCACGCTGAACCTTCTTGTTAATATTTAACTCATGGGACATTTTCAAAACTGCAGCAGGTGGGCTGCAGACAGGAATTTTCCAATGTCCTCCAAAGCAATGAAGCTCACACTGCAGCTGAGGCTCATCTCTGCTCTGCAGCCACCAGACTCCTCAGCAGCTCTGGAAAAACTATAGGAATTTAGGATTTCTTCCACTCAGTATTAGGCCCCTAAACAATGACATACACGCAGTTCAGAAACCAAAACCCTGAGCAGCTATAGTAGCCACATCCATTCGAGCATTAACCAGAAAGCAGATTAACCAGAGAGGCCACAACAACCAGATGTCATTTACAGCTATTTTTTTCAGGATATAACCTCACAGAAGAAAAATGTGGTTTCTCTTTTACGTAGTAAATGAAGGTCAAAGCAGTTGTTAAAAAGTTTGGATTTCCTAAGTATTGCATGCAGGTTTTGAGCATCCACCTTGGAAGCAAGGCGTCTACCATGCAACTGAAGTCTAGGGAGCTGGCATTTGTGGTTGAGGTCAAGATGCTTGTGCATTAGGAATGGCTCACTGATGCGCAGTCCCCTGCACTGGCTGACTCTCACTGGACCAATTTCATGTGAACTGAGCTTATCTGTACATGTTGCTACTGATTTTTCCCATATTTTTCAGATCTTCCTGCTAACGTGAATCAGCATATTATTAGCAGCAGGGTCAAAGCATTCCAGCTTCTTCTGGTAGCAATGACAGTGCAGTACAAGATATAAACAAGTATTTGTTATTAACAGTGGGGTGTAATTCATGGGAAGAATTCTTAATTTTTTTTATGATCACTGCAATATATTTTCAAACCTCACAAATGTGGCTGTGACGGCTGTGATATAAATGATTAAGCCCATAAAAACGTTTATCCTCCTTAAACAGCTATCTGTCCACTATAAATATAATTGAAGTTTATCTCCACTCACAACTGAGAATGGATTTCGACAAATAATGAGATAAAATCATCCTGTAAGTTTTCTATAAAACTTAACTACCTTGTGGCTGGCTGGCAAGCTCCTCAAAAGAAACCAATCTGTCACCTGCTTCAGATAACAATATTATTTCCACTGTTTATGCCCTTAATCTCGTTATTGTTCACTGCAAATTTACCACTGCTACAATAAACAAAAAGTTGAAGAAAGAGACATACCTTTGGTGCCCCACTACTAATGGAAATGTCCTCATCTGTGTGTTTGTGCACATCAGTGCTTTTAGACCAAAAGTATACTCTTATCTTTGAAACGTCAGCTTAAACTTAGAGAGGCATCATTCTGTTCATAAATGCATAGTGCACTATATGGTTATCAGGGCACTAAAAATGCAATCAGTTGTGGCAGATCTGAGATATGATTAAATTGGGATTTCTCTATGTGAACTTTGTGAAGCTCCTGAAAAGACTGAAAAGTCTTCCAAAGTTTAAAAACAAATAAGTAAGTCTGGATAAAAGAATTATTTCTCCATATCAGCCAGTGAAGTATTTTGTTCAGTATGCCAACTTTAACATGTCATCATCCACTAACAGAGAATAACAATAGTAATGTTCATAAGAAATAACAACATTATATTTATAAGAAGCCAGGAGAAGCAATTTCATTGCTCTGTGACCAAAGCCCGCATCCATCATGGAGGTCTTCTAATGATTTAAATAGGCACTGAATAATTTTAGAGATCTGATGAATCCGATTAAACAGTAGCAAAGATGGCCTCAGAGGAGAACATCATTATTAACACCAGCATAGGTGCATATCCTGTCTTCTGTGTGACAGTGATAAAAATGCTCTCTGTATTAGGAGTGGTGATTTTGGCACACACAAACAGCTGAGGGACTTGTGACCTCTCATGCCTCCATGTCTGATGCATGTTTTGAACACTGCCTCCAGTCTCGTCAGTTTCTTCAAAGCAGAGTTTATACATGATTGACTCCTAAATGGTGTAAGATTGTGCTTAGTGTTATTTCTACAAGAAGCTTTCCTAATTCTGAAGCTTTTTTTAGTTATATGTTGCAAAAAACCAGGAGTTTTCAGTAGGGAGCCTCCCTGCAGATACCCACCGGATGTGGCTGGCAAAAGCAAAAAACACAATGAAAACAAAGGGATGAAGTGCCTAACTTACAAAAAAATATTGCAGCAATTTTTCTCCCTGTGGAAAGTGTTTTGTTTATATTCATCTCTGAGAAATCTATCTACATTTCTTTAGCTTGGGGAGAAATAACAAACACTGCACAACCCACCATTCCTTGTTAAAGTCAGAGCTTTAACACGACCTCCCCTAGGGGGCTGAATAATGAAAGAGTCTTCATGGTGTTTACAGCATTTTACACAAAACACCATTCTTTCATGTACTCCATGTCCCAGCTTCTTAAAAATGAGCTGACGTGTCTTCATACGTTCTGTTCTTTCGCTGAAATGAACTCCTCTGTCATTAGTTAGCTGAGGCAGAAAACATATGGGCTACTGATACACTGACCCTCCTTTGATGTGGAGTTATCCAAGAGTAACAAAGTAAATTGTAACACAAGGTTTGGCCGGCCAAGAGGTAATTTAACAGCGACACTTATAGCAAGGTGAGATTTCTAAACAGTAACACGAAATAGAAACTGGAAATAATTTGGGACCTTGAAGGTCAGCCATCAATCTGGACTAGACTAAGTAATGATGACTCAAAGCCGAACTGCACCATACATTCAAATCATTAAAGTACAAAGGACAAAAAAGAAAACAAAGCCAAAACCGAGCTAGCAATAAGGGATCACGCTTAACTAGGAAGTAAAATGCATGACAGGAGCAAAGTGACTTTAACAAAAGAAACATGTTGATGGGAGGCACAAAACCATTGGCACAGATGAGTTCCAGAGTGACACCACAAGGATATGAGGATTATAAAAAACTGCTTGCACTTCCAGTGAACTGTGCTCTAAGGCTAGGCAGATGCATTAGTCCTTAAGAGAGAAACCATTTAAAAAGTAGGGCAGCAGTTTCATCTGATAGAAACAAGTTAAAACAATCCTTTTGGGGGACGATTTCATTAAAATGGTCAGCCCCTTTTTATAGTTCTTTTTCAAAAGATTACTTTACTAATTCTGAATACTCTAGCTTTGCCAGTGGTGGGTAATTAAGACACATTAAAAAGCAACAAATTGTCTCTATGTTATGGGTCAAGGAAAGGGTTTTCTTTCAGCTATGTAAGGTCAAGCTGTGCTTGCAGCAACAAAAAGTACCTTCTGTCTGTCTTTTGAAGCAGAAATGCTCCCTTTCAGATGCTCCTGGACTCCAAGGGATGAAGCCCTGTGACAGGTACACATTCCAAGGACAGAGTTTCTATGATAAAGCCACCACCAGCAATCATTTACCACCTGGAGTCATAAACTAAAAATTACTAATACAGTTTTCTTTATTGTCTTAATCATACTCCCAAATTCTGAGGGCATGCTAACAATTGCCTTCCTTCAGATCTAAGATAATACTGATTGTAATATTCTGTGCAAAGCTGTTACATAAACCCACTGATGGAGCTGTCATCTTCCTGCATCCCACCATTAGCCCACCCACTTATTCCAGACGCCCAGGCAGGTAAAGCCTCCATGAGGAGAAAAACACCTGTCAGGGCGATGCACTGGCATCTTCTTGTACACATCTGCCTCTGAACCACACCTGCAGGGAATGGGGTCCAAGGGAGCCGTCACACCACCAGCTCAGGGATTATTTGGAAGACGAAAGGCTTCTTGTGGAGGTGGGGGGCCACCCTCTTCCCTCCTACTAAAACTGAAACTGGCTGCTCTGTTCTGCTGCTGCAACAGGATGTAACATGCAGCATCAGACTGTACAGCCTGTTGGCATGCAGGTGCTCAGAAACAGGTCATGTTTTTCCTTTCCCCATGTCCCTGGGCTGCTTCCCACTCAATACAGGCAAAACTGGATAAAATATTGGCATTGCCCTGGGAGCTGGAGGCAGCGCCAGGTGCGTGCACCTCTTGCACTTAGTTATGATAGGCTTTTTGCACAGATGCAGAAAGTTTAGCGTGCTGTGCCAGCCTCAAAATTTGAGTAGTAACTAGGAAATGAAAAAGTACAAATTCTGGTTGGGATAATTCATCACGGCACCACAAGAGGCAGTTTCCTTCATTTTGTTTGGGAAAATGATTTTATTCCAGGCAAGTTTATCTAACCACCAGGGGTAGGACTATGGTTAACTCCTGGCAACATATGATTGCTTTAGCAGAGGAACAGTAGCATACTTCCCCTCAATGTCAAGCCATTACTAGGATGAACCTGGTGATGGGCATTAGATCTGTTCTTCAAGGTTCCCTAAGCTACAATCACAATATACTTTCTCAGGTCAGCTGTAGACGGGTACTACATCAAGATCTTATATCAACAGCAAAAAAAACACTTCGGTAGATGTCAGTCTTCAATGACAAGCAGTTGAAAGGGTAATCCAAAATGATAATATAGCCCAGTTGATATCAAAGACTACACACAAAAAAAGTGCTGCTTGCAGACAAAACCAGACTGCAGTAAGGGAAACCATGACAGGATCACGTGCTTTCTGAACTTTTTCCACCCCATACCCTAAAGGGAAGTAAGACAATCCCCAAACCAGTATTAAGGACTTGACTTCAAAAAGGCTCAATAATAAGTCTGTAACATTCACAACACCCAGCACCTGATTTAATGACTTCCCCTGAACCATGCTGCATAATGCAGGTTCTGCTTCTACACCCTGCATTACATGGGGGCTTTCAGTTGTCAGTTAGGCAGGATGTGGGAGGCTCCAGGTCAGGGCCATTAGCAGGGAGTACTACTGAATCTGCATTTACAGCAGGGTTTAAATCCGCTCAGCTCATGACACAGGTATTTTTAAACAGTAAATGAATTCAAAAGTTTTTCATTTTGTGAACCAAAACTTGTAATAAATACAGGTAATACTATTACTACCTTTGATCATTTGTCTTGGAACTAAGATGGCTTGATTTCTGAGCTGAAAGCTTACAAATGTTTCTAAATAAAATATTCCATTTGATGTAAATCTTTCAATAGAAACAGGGTTTAAAATACCCTTTTTCACTTTTTAAAGACTTCTTTAAAATGTTTGTAGAGTCAAAGCACTTAAAGTATATTTAGGATCTGGGTAATAAGTAAATAACTAAAAATAATACATCACCTGCATTTTTTTTCTTCTTTTGGTTTGAATGATTTGTTTGAGTTCTCTAATGTCTACACTGGAAAATTATTATTATATGATTATTAACATCATTTTCAAACATAATTGTTGGGTTTTGACACATCCAGCTCCTAATTCTGTCACCAAATTCTCATTAATAGCATATTTAACAACTTTGAAGTATAGAATTAAGTGGAAAGTTTTCATAGCTTGTGGATATGTATAGTTGATATTCTTAGCTGCAAAGAGGGATAGCATCAGTTAGAATACTAAAGCAAAATAGGCATAAATATAGCTGTAAGTAGAGCCATATAAAAAAAGTTCATTTAAGTAAGTCATTCCTGAGCCTTGCTTTTATTCCAAAATTGCATTTTCTATAAAGACTATTTTGCTATTCAAATAATAAGGTTTAGCTATTAGTCATTCTAACCATCCAAATAGAAAATTAAAAGTTTGAATATTTGTTGTAAGCCTTTCAGAGTGACAAATGAAAGATAATAGCCATTTGATCAATGTAACTTTTATTCATTCATCTGGGAACATGGCAAGGATATCATAGGCAACCATGCCGCCTAGGAGAACATGGATTTCACATAAACTGTTTTGGCAGAAACACGCATTTAAATAATCATCCTAATCACCACCTCATAGATCTATCTTAAAAATAAAAAAATAATAAATAGAGGAAGAAAATCAAATCCAAACCAACAGAGAAAATAAACATAAGATCTGAACAAACAAATAGCCTGCAAGTTTTCTCTGTTTAAAGTCTCTGCCAGCCACATCTGCCCCTGACTTTAGAAGTTGAGATACTTAGCACTGACAATGGCATCTTTCATTTGCAAACATGTTATAAACAGGAACTGACTGTAATTATACCACAGTACCTCACCCCAGCTACTCAATGCAACTGCGGTCCTCCCTCAGCCTGGGGAAGTGCTGAATTAAGCCTGAGCTGCCAGCTCCCTGCATGACAGTGTCTACCTCCTGCAAAGTGCTACACATAGAACTGAATTTAGCATGAAGTGACTGACCAAACTATAGCGCAAAATCAAGCAGGTTTTTCCACTCAGTGCTAATATTTAGTTTTATAATCCAAGAAGAACTGACCAGGGCAGGATGCAATTTAATGTAAACCATTTGAAGTGAAAGGTGTTATTTTGCCTAGTGAAATCTCCCCCTCACAGTCCAGCTCACAGGCAGAGTCAGTGGCAACCTCATGGTCAGGGGAGATCTGGGACATCCTATCAAAAGGGTCCTCACGATTTTCCTCACAGTCAACCACATTTGGGATCATGTTAACATAAGCTGTCACTATCTCCTTGTGGAAAAGGGTGTCCTGGTTGTAAGACATAAGCTCATTGCTTATATTAACAGTTTCCACTGGAGTACCAGAGCAAAACTGACCGCATCCCAGAAGGTTGGAGAAGACCTTTCTAAAGTCAGCATTAAAGGCATAGATGATGGGATTGAGGGAAGAGTTGGCCCAACCAAACCAGACGAAGATATTAAAGGTGGTCTCACTGACACAGGGAAGACCAGCGTGGGGGTCACTGGGTGGGCTCTCACAGAAGGGAACCATGCAGTTCAAGATGAAAAACGGCAACCAGCAGCAGACAAAGACACCCATAATGACGGAGAGAGTCTTCAACACCTTGGTTTCTTTCCTGATGGAGGACTTGAGGCTTGTGTGATGGTGGCAGTCAACGTGGCTGCTCCGGCAGCTCTGTGCATGCTCAACTGCCCTCTCCAGGGAAGAGATCCGACGAATCTGCACCTGGGCAATGCGGTAGATTCGAGTGTACGTAACTATCATGATAGCCACTGGGATATAAAAACTGATCAGGGAAGATGAAATAGCATAAGTCCTGTTGAGGCTGGAGTCACAGTTCTCTGATGGTCTAATGAGGGTATCATTGCTGCTGGAGGTCCCACCAGAGGGTCTCATTGCTGCTAATGCCACCCATGTGGTGCTCATATCTTCTGCCCAGGTGGTAACAGCACCTGCTGCTGCCCAGCCAGTGCCAAACCCATTTCCAATATCATCAACATCCACAAGATCCCCACCTTTGTGCCAGTTGAGCTGGACAGGGATGAAGGAGATGAGCACAGACAAAGCCCATGCCACACTGATCATCACCAGCGCCAACCGCTGGGTCATCTTCCTCTCATAGCGGAAAGGGCTGGAAATAGCCCAGTACCTGTCCACGCTGATCACGCACAGGTTCAGGATGGAGGCTGTGGAGCACATGATATCAAAAGCCACCCAGATGTTGCAGAAAGCCCCAAAGGGCCAGTACCCAGCCACCTCTGCCACTGCCTTCCAGGGCATGACTAGCACAGCAACCAGCAGGTCCGAGACAGCCAGGGACACGATGAAGATGTTGGTGACCTTGCTCCTCAGGTGCCGGTAGCGGACGATGGCCGCGCACACCAGCACGTTCCCGAAGAGGGTCCAGAGGATGAGCAGAGACAACAGGCTGCCCGCCGCCACCTGCGCCACCCCGGGGGCGCCCACCGGCTCCCGCGCCCCGCCGGGGGGTCCCGTCGCCGGCGGCAGCGGGCTCCGGCC
>WYDI02016359.1:0-57790 GCA_009867235.2 Psittacus erithacus
TCTGAGTCTCATGCTCTGCCATGGAGGAGGGGAAGCTGGGAGGAAGCAGAGACAGGACACCTGACCCAAACTAGCCAGAGGTATTCCATACCACAGCACATCATGCCCACTATATAAACTGGGGGCAGTTACCCAAAAAGGGCTAGATCACTGCTCAGTCGAGCTGGGTATTGGTTGACGGGTAGTGAGCGGTTTTATTCTCTTCCCTTGTCATTTCCCTTATCATTATTATTATTGGTGGCAGCAGCAGTGGTTTGTGTTATACCTTATCTGCTGAACTGTTCTTATCTCAACCCATGGGAGTTACATTCTTTCGATTCTCCTAACCATCCCTCTGGGAGCAGGGGTGGGGAGGTGGAAATAGGGGAGTGAGAGAGAGAGACTGAGTTGACTGAGTTGAGTGAGTGAGTGAGTTGACTGAGCTTAAACCACAACACCTTGTTACATACTTATGTAGTAACTGTTCTTTTTAAGGACCTCAATTACACTAAAGCAAGTCAATGCTTTGCATCAGCTACTGGGAAAATGACGAAACTCCAACAAGTAAGAAGTGACCTCTGTTGGACCCTGTTCAACATTTTTCCCTTGATGAGAGTTAATTACCAAGTTGTGATTTGGTACCTTTGGATGCTATGAAAAGCAGTGTTAGATGCACAGTATTCTACAAACACTGTTATTTCTCTCCCTTTTACAATTAGGAAAGGGAAGAAGTGCAGTTCTATCCTGGCTTATCCATTAGACTTACTGTGAAGCAAATTTTATTTGTGTCAGGAGTGAATTCCAAGGGCCAGTTTGCTGGAAAGGTTGAACTGCAGTAACCCGTCTTCTCCATACTGAACCTCCATATTGCAGTGTCAGGGAAATACAGATCTGCTTTTGAGATGACTGTTTAAGATACCACAACACAGATATAGAACAAAATTGCAAAAGAGCAAAATATACAAGACAGACTTGTGACAAAGGCTTAACACAGGACCACAAAAGGTATTTAGCACTAACCTGTTAAAAGAGGAAAGAACCTGAAATCACAACCTCTGCTGACAGAAAAGTCCCTGACACTGGAAATTTGATGCACATTCCCATAAATAAAAAAAAAAAAATAATCCAAATTTTGTTGTCTCTCTCCTTACTGATGACAGCATTTTTGATGACTAGCTTTTTGCTGTTTTAACTTCATAATACTTAGTCTATAAACCGTCAGATAATGATTAATGTTTTCAACATTAGTAATACATATGCAGCTTGGGGGTCTTTTTATGTAGCAATTAATCTTTTTTTTCTTATATATGTTGCTTAATTGTGAAAAGGACTGAGACAGTTTAACTCCAGCTGGCAATTAAGCACGATGCAGCTGCTAGCTCACTCCCCCCTAGTGTGATGGGGCAGAGAACTGGACTCAGGGACATACATCTAGCATGGAGAACTACAAACAAGCATCTTTGTACCCTCAGCAGAAAGCTAGCTACAAAAATTTGTTTGCCTCTGTAACTGTTGTATTTACACTAAAGAGATAAAAAGCAAAGCAAAACAAACAAAAAAAAAAAAACAACAAACCATGACCCCCAAACTTTTCTTCTGCTTCCCATGGGCAGGCAGGTGTTCAGCCATCCCCAGAAAAGCAGGGCTACATCACGTGCAATGGTTACTTGGGAAGACAAACACTATCACTCCAAACGTCTCCCCCTTTCTTCTTCTTCCCCCTTGTTTACATGCTGAGCATGATGCCGTATGGTCTGGGATATCCTTGTGGTCAGTTGGGGTCAACTTTCCCAACTGTGCCCCCTCCCAACTCCTTGCGCACCCCCAGCCTCCTCACTGTTGGGGTGGTGTGAGAGGCAGAAAAGGCCTTGACTCTGCATAAGCACTGCTCAGCAGTAACTAAAACATGCCAGTGTAATCAATGCTGTTTCCAGCAAAACGCAAAGCACACCCACATGCTTGCTACTAGGAAGAAAATTAACTCCATCCCAGCCAAAGCAACACAAATGTACAACGCAAACATAATGTCTTGGCCTACAAGAACATGCTACTGAAAATTTCAGTGAGTGGAATTAATTCTCTAGAGGGGGATAGGCCATGCAACAACAGCAAAAAAAACCCTTCAGATTAGTGTTGCAATGTAAACCACAAAATTCAAGCTCAGCTGTGATTCAAGCTCCAGATCAGTAGTAGAGAGGTACTTGTGGATGGACTAAACCTAAAAAAAGTGTTTATTTGAAGCATATTTTCTGAAAGGCCATCTCGGCTCAGACTGAAGCTGTGATTGAGTCAAACAAGCTGTCAGTAAACCGGAGTTATTTGGTTTACGACCAAACCGAACATAAGCCTCATTCCAGCAAATGATTCTGCTTCAGAAAATCATGTTTTCCTTAAATCATGCTTTAGAAAATCTACTTTCCCTAAGCAGAAAGATGTAATGTTTGGGAGGTTTTGTTTTGTTGTTTGTTTGAGGTTTCTTTTACCGCACCAAAATTTCATTTGCCAAGCTCCATTCATTTCTCATGTCTAATTTTGGTTTATTAATGACTAGGTAGTAAGCACAAAATCAGGCAGCCTGGAGTAGCACACAGATCAGAATATAATGTGCTCTTTGGTTAAAATTAAACAAGGATTATGTTCAAAAAGAATACAGTGAAATAACCTCAGCCATCCAGACTGATCTATACATACTGCTGTAAAGCTAAAATAAACAGAGCACATCCCTCTCATCACTGGAACAAGACCTACTGTCCTAAATTAAGAGCATAACTATTTATATAGTTAATATGAAATAGGCATCCCAGGGTTAACTCTGGCTGACTATTCTTATCACATTTTGAATATATCCAGACTTCATTAGCAAAGACCAACATCAAAGGATTGTTTGAATACATCGATTTCTGTTATAAATAACTCTCAGCAGTCCCATAATTCAATGGAAAGGGGCAGCTCATTAAGTAAATGTTTATACTCAGTGTGAAAGAAGAATTACCTTCAAATGAGTGTACAGCTATATTTGCAGCACATCCATCCAGAACAAGAAAATAATCCTGCATAAGGCATTTTGTGTTCTTTGATATGTGCTAGAGTCAGCCATGCAAAACACAGAAGGGTTGGAGGAGAGCATGGAAAGTAGAGAAATTGTATTAAAAAAGAAGAAATAAAAGAGATTTTTTTCAGTTAAACTTTTGTATTAAGTTTGCATGGCAAGGTATAAGTAGCTGGGAGAGCCACAGGGGTGGATTCTGTAAGAAGCTGCTGGAAGCTTCCCATATGTCCAACACAGCCAATGCCAGCTGGCTCCAAGATGAACCTTCCACTGGGCCAGGCTGAGCCCATCAGCAATGACGGTAGCACCGCTGGGATAATATATTTAAGAAGCAAAAAAAACCTGTGCAACTGGAGCTGACAAGAGGATTAAGAATATGTGAGAGCAACAGCTCTTCAGACAACGGGGTCATAGAAGAAAGAGAAGAGTTGCTCCAGGTGGTGGAGCAAAGATTTCCCTGTAGCCTGTGGTACAGCCCATGGTGAGGCAGGCTGTGCTCTTGAAGCCCATGGAGGTCCAGATGGAGCAGATACCCACTTACAGCCCATGGAGGACCCTATGCTGGAGCAGGTGGATGCCTGAGGGAGGCTGTGTCCCCCTGGGAAGCTCAAGGTGGAGCAGGTTTCTGGCAGGACCTGTGGCCCCATGTAGAGAGAAGCCCACACTGGAGCAGGTTTGCTGACAGGACTGATGATCCTGCAGGGAATCCATGCTGGAGCAGCCTGTTCCTGAAAGGCTGCACCCCATGGAAGGGACCCTCACTGGAGCAGTTTGTGAAGAGCTGTAGCCCATGGGAGGGACCCCATACTGGGGCAGGAGGAGAGTGTGAGGAGTGTGAGTTCCTCTTCTTCATGAGGAAGAAAAAGTAGGAGGGACAGCATGTGATGAACTGAGCAAAACCCTCATCCGCCACCCTTCATGTGTCACTTGGGGGAGGAGATAAGGAATTTGAAAGTAAAGTTAAGCCTGGGAAGAAGGGAGGGGTGGGGAGAAAGTGTTTTAAGATTTTGGTTTATTTCTCATTATCCTACTAGGATTTGATTAATAATAAATTAAACTAATGTCCCCTAGTTAAGTCTGTTTTGCCCATGACAGTAATTGGTAAACCATCTCTCCCTGTCCTTATCTTAACCCAACAAGCCTTTAGTTGTATTTTCTCTCCCTTGTCCAGTTGACGAGGGGGAGAGACAGAGACTTTTTGGCAGGCCCTTGGCATCGAGCCAGGGTCAGCCCATCACAACTTTCTCTGCTGCATTTGATATTAGCATGTCTTTCAATAATAAGGCTCCCACAACCACCCTCTCATCACCAAAATCTGTGAATATCATGCAGTCCAGCTCCAGCTAAATTTTAAGACACTTAGCACATTTTGGTGAACTACCATTTTAGACCACTCCTGCTTCTTCATATTAAAGTAACATCACTCACCATCTCTGGGAAATAGACCTATGTTTTAATTTGTTAAAAGAAACTTTGAATTATTAAAGTTACAGGACTGGGATCATAGCTTCCAGACAGTCTACCCCCAAGTGATAAAAGGGCAGCAAACCCCATCCTAGGTATAAGAGGATGATGGTCGAGCTTTGTTAGAGCCAATTGATTTGATGTGGAATCCAGCTGTTTACCTTTACACTTACCATACCCTAAAGGCTTTGGAAATTCTCCCTTACAGTACTGAGTCATCAGAAAATAAAAAGCAAGTTTATAATGGACTAGGAACCAGATAAAAATAAAATTAAAATCAATACAGGAGGAATTTAATTTCCAACCTTTTGACTAAGAAAACCCTCCAGGTCTTTTGACATTCATACTACAAATTAATCCATTACATTTTCCTGACTACAATTAAACAATAAAATGGCAAAATAGGCATGCAGTATGAAAGCATCATTCAAAGTCTGGGCAAGTTCAAAGAACTTCTAAAAGATAATACAAAAATAAGATACCCATGCTATACAGTCATAGAATCATAAAATAGTTTGGGTTAGAAGGGACCTTCAAAGGTCACCTATTTAAACCCCCTGCAGTGAGCAGGGGCATCTTCAACTAGATCAGGTTGCTCAGAACCATTTCCAGCCTGGCTTTGAATGTCTCCAGGAATAGCGCATCTACCCCTCTCTGGCAACCTGTGCAAGTATTTTACCACCCTCATTCTGAGGAAGAAAATGTCTTCCTCACATCCAGCCTGAATCCCTCCTTTTTTAATTTAAAACTATTACCCCATACACTGTTGAAATGAAAAAAAAGAAGAAAAAAAAATAGCCTTACCCAGTGTTGGCTCTTCTATTCAATGCAATCCCTGTGGACAAGCGATTGGACATCAGAGTTATGAAACACAGAATTCCTGCCATTGCTCTCAAAATGTTACCCCTAATTCATACAATAAAAACGCCTCTTGCTTAAGAACAATTATGGGGTTTATTTCCCTTTATTTGATCCAGGTGGTCTGAAAGAAGTAGAATTAATGGTGGAGGATACTGTTAACAGGCTCATTCTGGAATGAAGATGGAAGCATGAAACCATTCAAATATTTCTGGTTCTCCAGGATCTCCTATATTTCCCCATAGGCTTGTACTTGATGTCTTCTTCTGCTTCAGATAACAATTCCCAAATACTAGAACCTAGGCTAGAGTTATGCAATTTACAGCACCTGCATGGTCACTTCTACCATGGTTCTCTGGAGCTAGTGAGGAAATGTGTTCAGGAGATCATTTTCCCTATGCTCTGAAAGATAGGTTCTGTTGTATTTCTAATATGAGAAAAGGCATGCAAATACATGGAAGACGCATCACTACAAGTCATGAAAGACAGACCTTTTTTGCCACCAGTTGGAATATAGACTGAAATAAATGTAACTCAAGTATGCAAGGAGAGGGTATTATGACAAGTTATTACTCACATTCTCTGAAGGAACAAGCAAATTTTCTCACAGCACACCACTGCAAAAAAGTTAGAGAGTGACTCCACTGTAAGGACCAGGAGATATGCCCTGCCCTAGTCCCCAGATCCTACCACTTCACATGAATGTGCTGTGGATGAGAAATGGGAGTATAACTTGACACTGTCATCAGGTCTGATTGAGCTGGGCCATCATATAAGCAGATCAGTAAAGGTAAATCAACCTTGAGAAAACATCTTGTATTTAACTGAACTGACAAACGTGGTAACACAACTTCTGTGAGAAAAGGTCCAGATGACTTCTTCACAGTTCATTTTTCTTAAGAAAAAAAAGAGTGACAAGAAGTGTTTTAACAAGAGGATTAAGGATCTTGACAAAAGGCGGTATCTCAGTTGAGTTACAAAGGATTTAAAAGACAGTCATAAATTGTTAAATTGTCTTTGCAGCCTCCTTGGTTTGTCATAAAAAGAAAGCCTGGACTCCAAAGCTAATTGTGTGAACAGCGCAACCAGTAAACAGGTGTCATATTCCTACTCTAGGGAATCAGACAATCTGAAATCAAGGTCCACAGGCACAGTCTG
Source organism: Psittacus erithacus (assembly GCA_009867235.2). Taxonomy (NCBI): domain Eukaryota; kingdom Metazoa; phylum Chordata; class Aves; order Psittaciformes; family Psittacidae; genus Psittacus; species Psittacus erithacus. Next base: position 6,509 of record WYDI02016359.1, read on the forward strand.
AGTCCTTAACATTAGGAACGCTCAATGACATGAAAGGATGTCTTTCAACATATTGAAAAATCTCTTGACTGCAACAGAAAATATTGATACGAATTTATTTTATGAACTACAAATCTTCTGCAAAGCAAAGAAAACTAGACCTGATACCTGATATTTTACAGGAAACCAATAGGGCAGTGATGATTAGATCTGTTGTCCATTAAGCTGCAGCCCCCAGTTCTGTATCCACTGGAGCTGACTATAAATGTAAAACCAGCAATGGCAACTGGCACTAGCTTGTTGAAATGACCAACTTAAAAAAAAAATAACAAATTTGTGTTCTTGCAGCCAGTCATACTACTTGAACCCCTCTCTTGATTGCTTAGGACTATATACTTTTGATAAAGGTATCAGATGACATGCCAGTCTTAAGGATAGTGCACTGAGACTCCATTTTGGCCTTCTACAGCTCTGGGAAGTGGAGAAATGGAAACGTTTGCTACTTTGGCTGAGGTGGCACCAAAATCTGAGTGTTCATTCCGTAGAGAGCAGCACAGTCTCTGTTTTGAAGCTGCTACTGCAGTGTATGTGAACTTGCCATTATATGGTTCTGGCGAGTATCTAGTGTCATTGAAGCACACATGCTGTGAGGAAAGCTGAGGAACTGAGATCATTAGGTTGGAGAAGGAAAGGTTTTGGAGAGATATAATAGCAGTCTGCCAGCACATACAAGGAGGTCATCAAAAAAAAAAAAAAGAGGGAAATAAGCTCTTTACCAAGGTGGACAGTAGAAGATTGAGAGATAATAGGTATAAATTGACACAGTGTTAATTATGTATAGGTAGAATGAAACAAAAAAATTACTGTCAAGATAATCAAGCACTGGAGAAAGGCCCAGAGTGATTGTGGTATCTCTCTCCTAGAAAGTTTACAAGACCTGGCTGGATGAATGCATAAGTGACCTAGTCTGAATTCAGTGTTACCTCTGCTTCGAGCACAGGGTTGGACTAGAAATCCCACGAGGTCCTTTCCAGACTAAATGGTTATACGATGCCATAAGTGATTTGGCCAGATTTCATTACCTTGTCAGAAGAGTTTAGGAAAAACTTGTAAAAGGTCACAGAAAGAGTTCTGCTGGGGAGCTGAATATTAGAGAGCTATTGCCTTGGGCTGGAGCCGTCTGCAGGTTGATGTGTTTTTCTTTTTACAACATTTTGATAGTTACTTTGAAGCGCAGACACACTTACTAGGAGGCTTAAGTTTAGGGAATAGAAGCTGTGCTCAGCTCTAGATAGCATTCAAATTTTGGTCTTCATCATCTGTTTTGGGACTGAAATATATAATACACTTATTACAGAGTAGCCAGTTTTCAGTTACTCTAATCTTCTTTGAGAACCATTTAGTTCAGATAGTGGGAGGAAAAGGTAGCAAACATTTTGTCTTACACAACATTCATTTTTTTTTTGTTTAGTCTGACTAAAAGGCTGCACATGTAAGGGATAACGAGAGTCAGGATGAAGGCACAAATTATGTTTTCATCCCCTTTCTCTTTCTGAGCCATCTGTTTGCATCATGGTTTGGGTTTTTTTTGGTTTGTTTCTTTTTTTAATTCTTCATTTGATAACAAGGATTTAGTAAGGTCATGTAGTTGTCAGTGTTCTTTTCTATAGCAGTTTGAAGTGTGATCAACATAGTGCATTTCTCAGAGAGGCAATCAGACATCTTTCACAGTTTAGCATGCCCTGTGTTAGCAATTATTTTCCAGGGACTGAAAAATGTGTGTTTGGCCATGAATGCTCTACAGTAGCACACCTGTAACTCTAACATTTCCCATTTGAAGATATGATCAATTAGCCCAAATGATGTCCAAAGGTAAGGTTAAATATCTTGGAAGAATGGATAAACCAGAAAAGATAATTTTTTCTGACCATAATTAATGTAGTGTTTTCGTATTCCTTTTGTTATGTTTTTTTCTAAGTTGTGTCATTTATTAAGCTCTCCATTCTGAAATTCAGAAGGACTGTCAGATTTTAATGGTGCTTTCAAGTGTAACTGGTTCTCTGATTATACTGCCTTATTCCTAGGTCAAATTTCCAAGTCAAAGTGCTGCCCAGATTTTTCCATTCTGAATTACTATTTGCTGTAAACTCTTGTCAGGTGTGTCAGATGAAATCATTATCTATGACACTGCCAAATTTTGTAAGCTTTTTTATCTTTTATGTGATTGTATTTGCTGGAAATATTGATTTGAAATGCTACAGTGTCACAGCAAGCTGCATTCTAAAGTTAATGTCTCAGCTGCCTGTGTTTTAAGTCTGAGAAATTCCTCTTTTCCAATCTTTTTTTTTTTTTTTAGCATGGAGCCATTTTTACCAAACCCAATCTAATTTCACTTTTCCTGCCTGAGTTGCAATCCTGTTTTCCTAGTAGCAAAGTTAGGCACCCCTTGAAACCTTTGAATTTCTTCCCTGACACTTGCATAACCATTTTCTGTTTAGTGTGAAATTCATATTGTGTGTTGATAAGCATTTTGGCAACAGCAGTTTTTCAGGGTCTCTTCCCTGAAAGAGACCCTCATTGCAGCCTTGTCACAGCTACACATCTGGAATACTTGTTACAGTGACAGTAGTTTCATGTGTAATCAGTAAGTGTAGATCAGGCCCAAATGACTGACGCTTTTGTTATTATATATACTTCACTAAGTAGAATATGATTTCAGTTAATTTAGGAATATTTGTTCATTAGTTTTTCTGTTTGATTTTATGGCTAGCACATATTTCTATGCTGATTCTCACTGATTTCATTTTCCAATTGGAAGCTGCCTCTAAGAAGTAAGCAGAGCATACACAAAATGTGACCTACTAACATTTAAAGAGTCAGCTCTTCAGAAGCTGGAAGATTCAGCAGGCAAATGGCACACAATACTGGCAGAAAAGGGACCTGTTCATATTAGAAAACTGCCGAGGAGACTTTAAACAAAAATATCTCATTTGATAGGGTAGTTTTGTAAACACAACTGTACAGAAAATACGTGTTCTTAAGAGAGATGAAATATTGATGTGCAGAGGTAAAACCCATTGAGCAGCCACTGCCATTTAAAGAGGAAGCACTGGCAGAGAGAGAGAACCTACAAAAAAGAGTTTAAGGCCCATACTGACAATAGCACACGACTCCAGGGTACAGAAAGGGAACTCAATAACTACAGATAGCTATCAGAACAAAGATGGTGTTCAAAAACTTCCCTTAGGGACACACTACATACTCAGAACAGAGACTGTTGAGGGAACATATTTTTAAATGATACAGGTTTTCATTTCCACTGATCCCCATCATTAGGTGAAAAGAAATACATAAGAGGAAAGCATACATGAAAATAAAAAAATACCACCACCATCACAAGCAGGGATTCATTATCCCAGTGAGGACTAATTAAGCCTTTTGATGCTATACAAACCCATAGCATGAGATTTGTTGCTGCTGTGTATAGCACAACAAGTTGCAACCCAGAGGCTCATTTGAGGTTGAAATGAGGAAGCATAGCAGCACATTGCGCAGTTCGGCAGCTGCTCATCCTAAGGGCAGATGTGGTTAGGGGTAGCACAGCCTGAAACATCCTCCCAGATATGTCTTTTTATTTTTAGCAGTGCAGGATATTTCACTTTATCATTTTAATCAGAGAACAGGCTGTGATGAGCAAGTGAATGCTTTCATCTTAGCCATTGATTACTTCATAAAATTTGCAGGGTCTATTCAGCCTCTCAGTCACTTCAGATTCTGCCCCCCAAACATATGGCATGAAAAGGAATAAGTTCTTATCTGAAAACATGCAAAAACTTGTTCATATGCTAGGAGTATTTAATTGCTTTTGCCTCTTTTAAAGCTGTTAGGGGGTTACATTGGCTTCTTTGTGGGCTACAGAGGGCCTGGTATGACAGTAGTATTAACTGTCAAGTGCCCCCAGGTGGCATTAAGCTGTACTGTCTGGAAGCTTGCAGGAGATATTCTCTCACACACAAATGATAGAATACTTATGAAAATGTTTGCAGTTTTTTTTTTTTGTTTGTTTGTTTTATTTTTGCTTTTTGGTTTTTTTTGTTTGGTTTTTTTTTGCTGCTGAAGCATGATAAAAATTCAAAGGACTGCAAGAAATATAAGTCTTTGAGTGAAAACTTTTCATACCCAGATCAACAGCTTCATGGAAGAAAGATCTATTCAACTTCAGATTTGTTTGCATGCTTGCTTTCACTAGAGCCTTTAACATGCATGCTAGAGAAATGAGGCTTGAAATTCAACAGATACATCTGATGTATGTCTTGGGGAAACAGAAAGAATTTCCATGCTTGGAATTGTAACAAATGAGAGTACTAAAATTGAAAGACTATGTCCAAAAGAAAGTATGGAAATAAATCATCATTCAGAAATCTGAGAGCATTACAAAAAGGTGATAGCAAAAAGAAGTCAGAGGCTTAAGAGCAAGTGCTAGTTGCAAACACACAGCTGAAAACATTGCAATGCTGTTTCAGACACAAGTGTTATCTTTCCTCAAGGGATCTCTTCACAGGGAGGTAGGCAATGATACCCATCAGTTTTAACACATACCTAGATTTAACACATACCTAGACACCAAATTTCTTACAAAATGTAGAATCCCCCTACCAGGATTTCTCCCCAAAATACATTTGAAATGAAATAGTCTGTCAGGATACCATGGATGCAAAGGTAGGCACTTCTAATGGGAGCACTAACTAGAGAGATAGAAGTTCCAACCACAATTTATGCAGAAGAGTTCCTAGAACACAACATAGAATCTTTCCCATATCACAGGTATCCTTCAGGCTGTGACAATTTCTGTTCTTCTAATGAAACATCTTTGTGTCTTTTAAGACATCTCTTTGTCCTTTACCTTCTCCCCCACCCCCGCCGTCCCTCAAACCAAAACCAAACCTAAAACCTTTCCAACTTTTCCTAACCCTAGCTTAGGTTACTATTGATTCACTTCAAACCAAAAACTTCTGAGGTTTCTATAATTGCCCCTGAAGCATTATTATCTTGACATTAAACTGACTGCCCCCAAAAGTAAGTGCTAGTGCTAGATTTTAAGATTTTTGACTAACCAAACAGCATAGACATTACCCTCCCCAACTGAGAGAACTGGAATGCTGAATAAATTGCCTACCAAGTGCTCAGTACTTTATCCTAACCTTTTTAGTCTTCAGCTACAGAGACTAACGCCTTCTTTTAAATAAGAACTAGGCTTACCTATCCATCTCCTTTCTTTCTGAAAGCCCTGCTATACAAAGCATCTTGAAAAATATATCTAACAGACAGGAACACTTCCTCCTCACTCTTGTAGCCTGTGAAGTAATTATTTAGTTGATGACACCTGTCCCAGGCTTCAATGATTGAGGCATAAACTTGTGGTCACTGATGCACTCCAGATGGAGAATTATGTAGGTGGGAATAGACCTACTCCTTTGCAGCTGATTCTTTAAAAGTGTTTCCACATCTACGATCTAAACTGACAGTAGTGAGAATAGCGACTATTCCTGATAACTGAACAAAGGCTCTGACTTTCCTAGATCCCTAGAAATCATGTTACACTGTTGTAGCCCTAGAAGACACTGTACTGGGGGTCCCTGAAATAATCCTGTCTTCCCAGATTTGCATGCACAACCTTAACTGTATCCTGACCTCCCACCAGAAAAACATATTGCTATAGATAACGTCTTTCTCTCTTGCCTCATACTTCTGTTTCCACTGGAGGGATCAGAAGGGAAACACAGTGTCATCCAGCCAGGTTCCCTAACAGAAAGCTAGGATACCAAGAGTCTAATTTCAGGAGCATCTGTTGTCTTGTGCACTGAGAAAAGACAGATCTCAGCCAGATCACTAAATTTAAATTTTATGCTGGGTAGAAAAGTCACATTCCAAACTTCTTTTACAGATGTTTTACTCTTTGTAGGGATTGGACTATATTGTTGAATCAAAACCTCTTGAATGTTAGTAAAAATTTGGGTGTTTTTTGGTTTGTTTTCTTTTTCATAGTTTAGGTCCATCTCATGGCTTTATGTAGTAAGCCAGAGACTGTGGCCATTGTCTACATTAAAAAATATCAGCGTAAGTTGGATGGTCTACTGAGTATGAAAGATGGTTCAGCATATGAGACTAACCTTAAAATAAAAAATACCTGGACATTTGCCACACCTTTAATTCATGCAAAATTGGAAGGTCTTAGTCTAACCTGTGCTTCCAGTTTCAATCTGTGAAATACTGACCATGCTTTCTTACTTCAAAGGAGTCTGTGGGTTTATTAGTGGTTAAAGGTTGTCATCAGAGAAATGAAGACAAGACCTAAAAATATAGCCTGCTGAAGAGCAGAATAGGTAAAACTCTTTCTGTACACTCAGTTGCAAACAAGAAGAACATAATCATTGCCTAGGAGAAGACACAATTCCAGGAGTTTTTCTCCAGTTGTTAAGACAAAACACTTAGTCTTTGTATTCATGTTTCCCTTGTAGTTTCACTTAAAAGTCCTCTGATCATTTATGCTACCTTTTACCCAAAGACGCATGATCCTTTTTCGCATGCCATCGGCATCACTGGCTCGGGGAACAAAGCATCTAGCCAGTTCCTCAACACACCGTAATTAAAGTGGATGTTTTTCTGATAAGTTTAAGACATGAAGGAGGAAATATCTGACCCATGCTGCCACTTCTCTTGCCTAGTATCTTGAGGAATAGTCTGCTGAGATACACACTTTACCTCCTTCAGTTCAGCAGGACATGCTTTAGCAACTGCCTAGGCTCAAACACCACATAAACCCAAAGATACTGATATATATATATCAATGAGATACAGCCTCTGTGCTGAGATTAGCAGGTGGTGGCCCACATACATGCCACTGCTCATTTCCAGATCCCCCCCAGCCTGTGTCAAGTTAAGAGGGTGTTGAGCCCACTGTGCAAAAGCAATAGCAGCTTCCCTGCAAGAAATTGCCAAATGACCAGCTGAAGAACTGAAATGATCCCCCTCCAGACCTTTATGGGCAAGTCTTCTGGACAAGCCAGGTTGCCTTCTAAACTCTCAAGAGATTCAAGGTGCCCATGTTTCCAATAAAAAGAACAAAGTAGGGCTAGATAGTCTGCATGCTACATACGGTCAGAAACTAGGCCCCATGTTTCTCTAATCTCGTCAAAAATTGAGCTAAATTCCAGGATTCCCACTAGAATTTCAGAGTAATACAAAATACAGAAACCTAATTCAAGGAGTAATGAATACTGTGAATTGTGCATTAGCATTCCCTGCAAGCTGCTTAGAGCAGATTTACCAGACAAATCTGGTTTAGTCAGTTTTAGCTAATGGCCATTTAAAGTGTCCAGAGAGGAAGTAGCAAATGTATGTTCAAAAAACAGGACAACTACCATGGGAATTAGCCAGAAAAAAAAATTCCATGGGAAGTAGCCAGAAAAAAAATTCCGGTAAAGCTTAACTGGCACTACAATGTACAAACTCAGATGATTTGCTTTGGATACTAGAAAAGTCTGGATTTTCTAGTGATGCTGCATATATGCCTGGGTTCCCACTAGACCTTACTATGGCTATATTTAACCACCACAGGAAGTCAACACTACTTCTTTTTAGTAAGTGCATTTATGACACAAACAGCACAGTTACTGCTGGGTTTTGGTGACCTCAGATACAAAGGAAGGCTCTGGAGGTTTTGGAAGAGTGTGAGTTAAGCATTTAGCTTAACTTAGCTAGCACACCTTAGAATTAGGGTTCAGATTTCTTGGAAATGTCACAGCTTTGGGGAGTGATGATGTCCCATCTAGATCAATAGCAATCACTACACCCACTACATTCTCTTCACCCACAAAACCAGTCATTTCACCTTGATCAAGGAGGATTTGCCCTTGTAAAGCTGTGTTGTGCCATTCACATATTTGGAAATAGACTCCATGATAATGTGTTCCTTGATTTCTTCAGAGACTAAGGTGACGCCTGCTGATCTGATAGCTGTTAACGCCTTTACCAATTAAAAAGCAAAGTTGGAACTGAACAAAAATGATGCATTCCAATGTTGTGCTAGATGTCTTAGCATAACAAACCTAACTTCTATCTCCTGGTCCCAAGAGTTCTTCAAACACAATCAATCAAATACCATCCTCCACTGCCCTTCCAACATATTGAAGCATACAAGATTCACAGGCAGGTCACATATTTCATTCACGTCACGGTTTTTAAACTGGTGATCTCTGTACTTTTCAGTTCCATCATTTTAACCAGTCCAGCCTTGTAAATGACATTTTCAATGATGATGTCACAAACTTGGCTGCTACTGACGGTCTCAGGATAAAGAGCAGTTTGGAAATCTTTATCTTATATATGTAGGACTTATTTAGGCTTTTTAGGAGTAATGAAGACAAACGCTGCTAAGAAGTGCATTATTTTATACTCCAAGCAATCAACTCACGACTTAGCCATTTTCTTTTCTTTTTCTCTGTTATCTTTTTTTAATGATGATATACTGGAAAACTGGAGTATGTGTTACTGAGTTTATACTTTTCAAATTTTAGTCCTGCAATATAATTTTGTTATCATTCATTTAAATTGCCTCAGAGAATAATCTATAATAGAATCAAAGTTCCACCAGAATGCAAGTTTGACCTTCTTGAAATAAAAACAAAAAAGAGAAGAAACATCTATTAACAGAAAGCCAGTCTATGGTAAGACACTGACTGATTAGAAATATCATTGTTGTTCTTTAAAATTGCATGTGACAGATCTGTTCCTGTTGGTTAAGTATCAACATTTGAATTATCTGTGAAGGAAAAAAAAACAATAAAATAAAAAAATTTAGAAATATCATTCTATTTTAATACAGCTGAACACAAGTCCAGATAAAAAGATACAGTATCCACTGCAAACATATATTGTTATATACTGCATATGTTTATAAACTGTCAGTCAGATGAAAGAGAAATTAAGGCAGAAAGGACTTTTTCCTAGAACTGAAGATGTCATGTTCTCTATTCTGATGATCAAGGAAGGGACAGTAACAGTAGTGAGAAGTCAAATTATGTAGATAGATCCAAAAGCAATTTTCATTGGGGAGTAAGGGATTATTAGCAGAGATTAATCACAAAGAGATGTTATGCTGCCTCTAATTTCGGCCCAGAACTGTATTCATATATAAAAGTATGTGATAACTAAATCTTAAGCTGAAAACTGTAATACGATTTCTCAGAACATATTTTGATGTCAGATACAAACTGAAAAATAATCTTTGCTTCTAAATCCATGTCACCAAGTTTATAAAAACTACACTGAAGTAAGAAGGTTCAGAGTTAAAAAAGAGAATCATAAAAGCAAAACGAGCAAATAAAGAGAGACTTGCTCCACACTTTTCTGCCCTTATTCTTCAATTATCCACAAAAATTCTCCTCACATAAGTGCCAGGTTCACTGTGGGGAGGTATCAAACAAAATTTGAAGAAAAAGGAAAAAATCAGTCTTTTAACTGTTTTTCATTCTCAGTAAATAATGATTGTGAAGAAAAGTTAATCAAGAAAATCGCTGCTGGAAGAAAAAGTAACAAGATGAAATGTTATGTTGCCTATTTTCACTCCTGCAGTCTTATTTTTCCCAAACCCTCATACCTTCAAATCAGTGTTATACTGTGGGCGAGTGTATTCACTAAGCATATTACCCTAAGGCAGGTTTAGGGGTTTTTTATGACCTTCACAAGACTTACAAGATAGGGTATTGTTTTCTAAGCCTGAAGGTATACTATATTTGTATCTGCCCTACAGTAATGTGAGTAACAAGGATCAGCAGGTTCTCACAGACTGCTCTCACACCATAGCAATCTATGAAGGCATTCTTGGGCGCAGGACACGTGCTAACAAGTGCAGGTGAGTACATTTCTTGCGGCTGGCATTCTCCAAACTCTGATTGAAAATGATGCTTAGTGCCAGGACAGAATTTCTTACAGTAAGAATTTCTTATAATAAGCCATAAATCAATCTTTTTACGCTGATTGAGAGAACCCGTGTAAAGACAGAACCTCACACTTTTCATTAATGTTAAATACCAGCATGTCTTAACAATAACCTTAAATATGACATGCCACTGAAAGAAGGGCAATTTATTTGCTATAACATTTCTATTCTTTGTTAGGGACTCTGGGAGACTACAGCAGTTATGTGTCCACCTCTTCCTCAGGCAGGAAGTTATCACACCGTGCATACTGCAGCTGATTTGTAACATACATGTGAGCCCAAAACAGAGTAATCATTAATGACATGAATGAGCCACTCTGTTAGAGAATGTTTATAAAATAATAATTAAAAAAACCCCAGCAACAACAAAAAAAACCAGAGACGATTTAGGGTTTAAGTTCGTAGGAAAACAAACAAACGTGAACTCAGCTAATAAAAATAATTTACATATTTGGCCACTGTGATGAAAAGTACTGCCTCTTGGCCCCCAAACAAGCTGAAAATCTCTCTTTATACATTTATTTATTTATGCATGTGTTTGTTTGCTTCTTTTAAGACTCAGATTTCAGATTATGAACCAGACTTCACACTCCTTTGGAAAAGAAACAAAACACAAGGACAGTCAAATGTTGCAATTAGCAGGGCAGAACATAAACTTCACAGTATGTACTGCACCTAGCTGGCAGGACAGTGTCTTCCAGAATCAGTAGGCAACCTGAAACAACAGGCTTTGAGAACACTGGCACTTACCATCATACCAATTTGTCAAAACTGGCTAGTGATAAGGGGATATTGAATTTTAATGACCCAAATGGAAAAGTTTTAAAGGCACCCCATTTTGCTTCTACCCTTCAAAACTCTGTCCTCTTTTTTGTTCAGCAATGAGAAAAATAAGGGGCCCAGATCACCAGCGAGGACTTTTTTAAATTTTGTCCTCAGAAACATAACGAAGAAAATTTAAATGTCAGGATGGATAAGTATTACACCACCCAAGAAAGAAAGGTATTTATCCACTGAAGACCTACTCACCTTCATTTTGATGTTGGGCTATCAGCAACAAATTTATAGCCCATTGTTTTCTCAGCAGATGACCAACTTTCTCTTGTCTCAGATAATTAAAAGGTCCCGCAGATTAACTGTCACCTCTGACTTGACTGTTTCCCTTTTAGTTTAACAAATATCATTTTTTGACAGTGTTTGATATGCAGCCAGCAGGCTGAAACAGCTCCAGTTTTGCAGACATATTCCATTATCAACTTTTTGCGTGCCAGTGGTTCTCATTCCCTGTTCTTCTTAGACTACATGTAGCCAATTCTGGCTATAAAGCAATCCATGGTGGATTAGATACTCCAAGAGGCACATAATTGTCACTATAAACCTTTCTGAATGCATCACGTGCTTTTATTACCACCCACTTCCAAGTCATTACTGTACCACAGGCAATTTTCAATATAACTGACTTCCTCGAAGTTGTAATATGCTGGCCCTTCGTTTAATTATGACAGTCAGAGATGAGAAAGCAGTAGGTTAAAACAGTTTCAGATGAAATTCAGTTTCTTTAGCTGCAGCATTTAAACTATTGAATAAATAAATTCATTTAAACACAGTTGCAATAAAAATGAGTCTCAGAATTAGTCATAACTCGAAGTTGGCATGCAGTTTATGCTAACAACATACAATTAGCTGCTGGAATTCAACAACAGGGTTTTGCAGGAGTTATTATTGAGTTTGTTATCTTTCTGATTAACGCTATTAACTCCTCTGCTTGCCTGTCTCTGTTGATCCATTTCTCCAGATTCTATTATGTTTCCACCTGGGAAAAAAGACCAAACAAACAAAACAGAAAAAAAAAACCATCGACCAGAGTGAGCCCTAAAATTACCACTTTAGGGCCTGAAATAGAAATTGCCACAGGCTTTGAAGAATAAACAGGAGACTATGTGCTGCAATGTGTCAGATGGAGGGCTCCAAGAAAATCTGATGTCACAATTCAGTTTCTGGTTTCTCACAAGCTCTGAACATGATAAGGCACACATGCCTATAGCCAAGTGCTGCTTCCACTCATTCAGGTGCTGAGTCAGCTGTTTTGGCTTGATGACATAGGGTTGATGATGAAGAGTGCTGAGGCTTTGTAAGAAAGATGAAGCTTCCTCATTGCCTGTGATCAGGGTGAGACTCACATACAGGGAATAAAAGAAAAAGCTCCTCTCTCACTTTCTTATACAGACATCAAGATCTTTGCAAGCTGAAGGTGCAATTCATCAGCTAGCAGCTTGTGCTCTTATAGCAAGCTTGGCTGGGAATTTAAGGAGAACCAGTAGGTAATCAACAGCGATCTGTGGAGAATCTGGTTTAGGCAACTTCCACAGTCATGTCAGCAATAAATATTTAATCATATCTCTGCATGTATTTATTCTAGCTGTCTTCTTCTCACACACTTAAAGGATTAGAAGTCATACATACTGGTTAAAACATTGATTTCAAATTACCAGCAAAAAGAAGCTCTATGTTTGGTCTTCTGAAAATCAGCATTATTGCTTCACAAGTCTCTTCAGTAGGCAGTTTTCAGTTTCAGATAACTGCTTCACCTAATTCCAGGTGAAACATTTCCAGTATTTGCTTTTTGCTTTGTATATCACAGAGCAATAGAGATCATTGATTAAACATTAAAGGGATGTGTGACAGCTCCTAGTGACCTAAATAGATAAAAGAGCCTCTTTCTGTTTTCTTCTTGGAAGTCACTGGATTGCTGCAAGGATACCTTTGTTCTCCTCTGGAAGCAACAGCATAAGCAGTCTTAAGTGGCCTTACAAAATACTGAAGCTATCTGCTGCATCCTGGCTTTTGATGTCCTTGCAGTCTGTTTGGACATTAGTCAAAGGGGAAAAAAACTGATCCAGAAATGCCCTGAAGCCTGAGCTACTGTAGATGTGCTCCGGTTTGTGTTTACAGAGAAAACAAACGCTACCCACTGCTTTCTTGCCAAGGGGAAAGTTGAAGTTAAAAAAGTAGAGATCTTGTGGGGGTGCATGGAGGGGGAAGCTTACTTCTTACAACCTATCCCACAGAAAACAAAAGCCTCCTTCGGGTCCTGGTTCCAAACCTGGTCAACAATGGGTAAAGGGTACTTATGGAAGACTGCCTAGGGCTGCAGCAAGAGCATTGTAGCGATTCCCAGCCTTGTCAGGGAGCTATAGTACCCAAGGTCTATAAACTTGCCTGTAAGGGCTGTGAATCCTGGGGTAGGACAAGAACAAACACAGCATGAAGATTTCAGTGCACTGAGCAACAGGCACTTATTGTCCTCCCTGCAGTGCGCAGAACAGACCCTCTGCAGTTCATGTCTGTAACAAGGCAGTCACTCGCACAACTTCCTAACTGTGCAAATTCTCCACATCATCTCTGTTGACGTGCCTCTAAGCAGCTTAGCCTCAGCATCTTGTCTATCCCCTGGTTACAAGCAGGTGTTTCAAAGGAGTCTAACTTTGTTATCTTCAGTTCCCTCATATGGGAGATCTCTTAACATATTCGGAGCTCACTGCTCTGGTCTTGCTGTTCTGTTCAAATGACAAACACAGGAAGAGAATTCCACTGCTACCAGAGTAGAAAGCAAGTCCATTTTGGTTCTGACAACATAGCTGAGGACTTTTCCTCTATCCTATTGCAAGTCACCTGAGCTGTCTATGGCTATGTAGAGTATGCGGACTTTATTCTGCACAGGTCTTTTTGTCTCCAACAGGATACTGTTTGCAAAAAAAGCTCAATATGGATTAATCAGGAAACTCTGAGTTAGTTTCACATGGTACACTTGTTCACAGATATACTGTATCAACACAGAGACACTGAAACAAAGTACAAACTCCGTAATATTTGAAAAGAATTAATGTTAAAGAATTCTGTTTATCCCTGCTGTTAAAATTTTCTCTGAAATCCTTCCATTCCACAGGATATTTATTTAAAAAGGAGGGGAAGTAAAACAATAGACCTAAGTGAAAATCCATCAAAAAGCATTATTCCGTTGCCAGGTGCAACAGAAAGGAAGATAAGATAGATAATAACAGTGCTGGAGCAGAATGTTGTTTAGGTTGATGGATGAGAAGAGCTGACAGCTCACAGAGACTATGAGGGCAAGCTTTTGGGTATGGTGTCAGACAAAATAAATCTAGACAGCCTTGTTTCACCCAAACACAGCTCTGTTGCAAATTATACAGTCACTCACTGTGTCTTGTGCTGATTTTCCCAACTTTGAATATGAAATAACAGCACATTAAAAAACCATGCAAGTATTGCTGCTATGCATATGCAGAGAGCTGACATGCCATTTCTGAGAAACTTTGGTTTCTGTTTGTCCCACTGTAACTTTTACAGCACTGAGAACCCACCTGTCAACAGAGATGGCATTCAGCAAGCTGGTAGGATGTAGCACTTGGCACTCTGTCCAGTGAACATACTAAGTTCACTGGGAATAAAGTTAATACATTAAGGATCATGGGGAAATGGAGGCAGTTTTAAGGAATAGTCTGTGCATTGGGACTATTGAGGAATCTGAAGAGAATAAATTGAGCAAGTGAAAAAATATAGATAACTCCTTTTACTCTTCTCATATTTACAAGCAAAGTTATCTTCTTTTTGGAAGGAATTTCTTAATAATTATGTTGCCACAAAGTCTTGATTATATACTTGTTTTACACACCTATACCTCTCCTACTGCGTGACTTCAGATTGGAATAAAGCTTCCCTTTGAATACTTGAGTAGAATAGTCTTGTAGAGGAGTGAGAGAATTTGAAATAAAAGTTTGCTGAGCTTTTCTGTAGCTGTCAGACTTAAAAGAAAAAAAAAGAAAAAAGAAAAAGAAAAGTCTCTTTTAAAGGAAATCTGAATCAATGCCAGTATTTTTATACTGCTATCATTTAAAAATAGATTTCTTTTAACACTTTAATTTCCCTCCTCATGTAAAACTCCACAAATTATTCAGTTCATCATAAGTGATGTCTTAAAAAATTATACATTGATATTAAAATTTCTAGCAAATATTCATGATGACTCTCTGTTCTGCAATGCAAGCCAACTAACTGCAGATAGTTTGAAATGTGCCAGGCACAGCTTTTATAGGCAATGTTGGATCAGGATAAGGATAAGGGAAAGACAGAAGTAGCTTTATCCCTTCTAGTGCTCCATGATCCTAAGATACTGCAAGCCATCTCCAGGCAATTGTGAGCCATGCCCTGCTGGTCAGGGTCTGAGCAGCAGTTCCCATAACCATGCAAAGGGATGGCCACAGCGATGCCATTGCCAAATTCCCATATGAGTTTTTGTTGCATTTATTATGTGCTTCCAAAGACTGCATCTTCCAGGGATTAGTACAGAAAGGTACAACCTTCAACAGTACAGGCTATAATTAGGAATCCAACTTCTACAAACTTTAGGTAACTTCAAAACCCCATTCCCAAGTTACCAGGAAACCCAAAGAGCTCTGGACCTCAGGCAAGGTGGATGATCTTCTTAAGGTTTATTTGCTCCCCTAGCCTTCAGGGGCATCTAGTGGAAAAGAAGCAACTTGAAAGGAGGAACAGTTTGGAGGGAAAAATGTAACTACATCATCTTTTCCCAGCTCCATCAAACAACCTTCTTCCAAGCCCTCTGAAGGAATAAGGATGTGAAGTGGCTATATAGAAAAATGAACCAGCTGCTGGTGCGGAGCAGAGTTAGCATACACTGGCAACAGGAGCCTGTTCTCCTGAGAAAGAGAAAATTTGCCATTCAAAATGAGTTCAAAACTTAATACATGGAGTTGGAAAAAGGGCTGAATGCAGCATAATGAAAAAGCCAGCAATGCTGAAAGAACAGGCAGGGTGCAAAAGTGGCAGGGAAGGGTGGATCTGACCTGGGGCATAACTGGGATTACTTAGAACTTCTTATTGGAAATACATACAAGACCTTGTACCATTTTTTACAGGTGCAGGCACAGGAGTCATTTCTATGCATTTACAAGGCACAATGGGCAGTGTAATAAAGTCTTTTTTTTTCCTTTCTGACTATGCCCCTGTAACTCAGTAATTCAGACAAGATTATATATTGTTCTGGGAGGACACATGCCTAGCTTCCTGGGGGCTCTGTGCCACAGTTCTATATTATTGGAGGGTCTATTTACAAATGCTCCCTATTGCTTCAGCTACACTTCAGAAATAAGACTTTGTATTTGTGTTTAAGTTTTTGTGCTTCTCCTCTTCCCCCTTTCTAGCTATTGGAGCTCCTGATGACTTTATAAACGTGGCACTGTCCAGTTATAGTTTATTTTTTCAGGTCTTCTGCAATTACCTGACTTGGAGAAAAGTCCACACAGCCTCTTTCAGAGCCATGCTTCTTGGGCTTGTAGCGTGCATGTCTTATTCACCAGACTGAGAAATCTACCTTGTAAAACTCATCTAAAATTTGTCCTCACTGTCAGTACTATGCCACTTGCCTCAGCTCTCCTAGCAGCTGTGTCATAGTCACCTTTTCTAGTTTTCCTCAAAAGAAATGTGAGGCTTCACTGACAGCAAAGGGAATTGGGCACTCAGCTTCTACCAACTTCTAACTATCAGTGTAATTCTGTTGCTTCTTTTGCTGGTGCGTAAATCACTCCATAGTTTCACTAGGGGTTTGAGATGTACTCACATGGATTAACACAAAGTTTTCACAAGTGCGTATCTCTTTCCATATCCAGAATAGCTCTTTATCATGCTTTTACTCACTTTCTATGAAACGCTTGCTATGGTATTTCTATACTTCACCCTCCCCATTTTTATGCTTGTGCATTCGATTTTCCTTGATACTGTCATCTCTGAACAGATGAAAAATGCCAAGCAAAACAGTTCACAAGTGGGTTCTTTCTCCCTTCCTACTTCAGCTGCACAATCAGACACTGCATTTTTTCTTGCGAAAAAAACCACACTGCTGATTTCTGTGCTCACATATCTTTGGCTGAGTTTTCAATCAAAGAGCTATTTGAATGCTAAAGTACTGGACAGGCTTTAAAAAGATCCATTTTTGTCTGTCCTGTGGCTTAATCTTTTCTTTTGTATTTGTTTTGATTCATCTCCAAATTCCAAGTGTGATGGCTCAACCGTGGGGTAACTTTGCCAGGTAGGTGGTTGGTTTGTTTGTTTGTTCCTTCTACACATCCTGTCCTTTCATCCATTTTGGTATGTATTAAACTGACGGTACTGAGGCCAAATGACGAAAAA
The DNA here is from genome assembly GCA_009867235.2 of Psittacus erithacus. Lineage (NCBI taxonomy): Eukaryota > Metazoa > Chordata > Aves > Psittaciformes > Psittacidae > Psittacus > Psittacus erithacus. The sequence continues at coordinate 23,715 of WYDI02016359.1, forward strand.
AAATCCAGACTGGCAATTTATGAATAGTTGCAGCTCCATTCTATGGAGCTACTGCATTCCCAGCAGTACAGGTTAGCCCTGTCTGAATACAGCTTGCCTTACAATGCCAAATACAACATTGTTAGAGTCTGCTTTTAGCATTAATCCTATGGTATCACTTATATTAACTGCTTCAGTGGGTAGCCCACAGTATAATAAAGGAGGAATTGTTAAGAGCACCTTGATTGCTAGAAAATTACACTACCACAAAACTGGTAAATATAGTGAATATTGCCCACACTTACTAGACAAGCCCAAACTGGCTTGTTAAGCTAGTCAAGAGTGAGCTAATGTTTCTAAATATCAGTGCTTAATAATAGGTTCCTGTCCTGATGTTTAAACAGTTAAATGTAAGCTTTCATGTGCATGTTTGAGTAAGAATTCAGAAGCTGACATCAGACATTCTGGTTTAAGAATTCAACCTATGCACATCAGTGACAACAAGCAAGACAAAATATGGCTAACAGGACAGAATGTTTTATAGGAATTGATGAATACGCCATATTGCTGTCTTTCTTCTGATCATGAAGGCAGGAAAGGCTACTGCTGTACTGTGCTTACACATTCTAACTTTCAGATATCACATATAAGACCTAAGCATTAAGACTTGTTGTGAGGTATTTACCTCTGTTAATACCTCCAAGTTCTCAAATACCTCTTAAGTATTCTGTGTGATTTAGGATCTTTTGTGAGGTTTTTTTAATTGCTCATCTGTGTACATCTAGGTGATCTAATAATTGCAAATTGTTCTGAGAAATGGATATTTTGTTCCATTATTAGATCATAATGAGACCATCACAGAAAGAAGGTATTTCACCCTTCCTTGTTGCTGAATTACCTGTTCCTTAGCTACCTGGCCCAGTACAACATTCATGAATTGTTCAGGGAACTGTTCCTTGGTGAAGGAGTGAAAGGGGGATTGGTTGTTTTTAAAACTGGATTAATTATTGGACAGACTCACTGCAGCTGCACGATTGTTGCTCCTGACTCAAGAAAGGCAACAGTGCATTAGTGGGAGCTGGCAAGAAGGTGAGAACACCTTCCTTCAGCAGCAGTGGGTTACAAACTGGCTTGAAACTTATTCTACTTTATTTAAATTGATATGTGGAGATGATCTGTGAAATAGCAGTCATACGAGGTTTTCTCTTTCTTGTTTTATATTGGGCCAGTATAAAAGAGGTGGCTTATCTGCTAGCCTGAGCAGCTAGCTCTCAGGGAGCACTGCAGCACCTACATCCCCCAGTGCTTTCCACCCACCCAGGTGCCTCTGTGCAGCTCTCTGATTTATACATAGGTACACTTATATATTTGTGTGTATGCCACATTTTTATATGAACACAAATATATAAAGATACATAAATACAAGGAAACAAAGACAACAAAGAGAAAACTCAAAAGGTTACCCAAAAAGACTGCACAAACTGGAATATCTTAGAATGTCTCCTAGGAGATATTAAAAAGCCACTTAGCAGTGGTCCTGGGAAACTGGTTCTAGGTGGCCCTGTTTGCGCTGGGGGTTTGGACAAGATGATTTACAGACGTTCCTTCCAACCTCAGCCATTCTGCGATTCTGTGGCTCTACAACATAATCAATCTCTCTTTTATCACTCAAATCAGAGAAGGTTGTTTTACGGGTAACAAGAAAACATGATTTGTCATTATTGTTAAGTACAAAGGACCAAATCTGTGACCCATCAAAGTCAGAATAACTCCCATTTTATACAACTATGTTTTGTACTGCAGCAGGCTGTGACTGACACCTTTACCGTACTCCAGTTCATGTATTGACTCGTTCTCTATATTGGATTTTAAATTTAAAAATCTATATTTCCTGAGACCTCAGGTTTCCTAATGAATAGTGCACCTTATGCAGTGTTTTGAAATGCATCTTCTTCTTCATGTGAATGTCAAATAATATTTTACGCTTTTATACAGATTTCTTTCCTCCAGCAGACTCACCATTTTCCCTAATGCTAATATACTCTGGATTTATCTTATCTCTTCTTTCCTGTTTCCTTCTGTTAAGTGTTAACAATATAGTGAAAGCCGCAAACAGATAGGTTTCATACCTGCTGACCTGCTCACCTTTGATTTTAAAATAAGGTTCTGCAATTTCTTTCCCCCTCTTGGGCTCTTTATTACCCTGCAAAAACTACACTGCTTGTTGACATTATTTTAGAAAATATTTTTATACTCTCATGATATTGCTTGGCGAACACACAGTACATGAGGTACTTGCCAGGGGGAAAGGATGCGTCTGCTTACATTTCCATTTAGTATGTTTCTGGGATAGCAGAAGCATTTTACTTATTTATTTATTTTAATAGCCAAGATCTTTTTCACTCTCTTGCACTCTTGGAAAAACATCAAAGTAATGTTTGAACTAGCTAGTCTAAATTCATTTCCAGAGCCACTACCTAACGTAGTTTCTAATCTTAAACCTGATGGGAGATATTTCTTTTGACCCACTGCCACTAAGAAGTAGTGTTAAGAAAAATATATAGGGTCCGCAGAGCCCACAGCTCTGCACATAAGCTGTCTATGAGACTTTATTTTGTGAAAGGTGAGACCTTCCCTGTCTAAACTATCCCACAGAGGGGATGACCCTAGTGCTGCATATAGAATAGGGAAAAGACACTGTCTCCAACTTTTGTACAGTGTAAGTTGAAGAAAGAAGCACTTTTAAAACCATGGAGGGACTATTCAGCCTTATTAGCTCCATCTGCTTATTTATTTAATGTTCCTGGTTTAATATTCATCTCTTGGGGAACTTTCATTATGTGAGTAGCTGTAGAAGCCAGCCCAGCAATAACACAGGTGAGGGTGAAAAAACTTTGCAACAGCAGGGTGATGGGTAGAAATCTTATTTGGTGTACGTCTATACTAAGATCAGACTTCATGACTCCATGAAACCTTCCTTTCATAACCTTTTTTAAAAAAAAGAAAACATAGAGGATAAAGCTAGCTGGAAAAAAAGAGCTATTTGGTAGACGAAGGTCCCACCTATCAAAACAATGTACCTCTGTCCAGGACTTATAAGTCTAATTCCCCCAAATAGCTGTAGAACACTTAACTGCTATTTTTAGACTTTTTGAACAGCCAAGGGAAAAATATACAAGGAAATATACAGCCATAACACTGCGTTTGTATCATTAACTGGAAAAGCTTGTTTTCAAAGAACACATGGAGATGCATTTTACAGATTTTCATTCCATCATCTGTGATAGCTTCCTTGTTCTTTAGTATGTGCTAAAGAACTGGTTATTCTCCAGGAGCCTAATACTAGCAGGGACTGGTACTCCTCAAGACGTATGAGTAGCTATCACTGGTGGCTCATTCCCTCTGGAGCTGCTGACAGCCAGGGATGCTAACTGTCTTCCAGGGACCCTCAGCACATCACAAGATGAGCTCTGAGCTGGAGGTTAATAAGAGTCAATGCAGGGTGTTACTGTCTTTCCTTATTATCAACACAGGGGAGTAAAATGAAAAGTATAGCACCACCCTCCAGTGACTATAGTGAGCACCTGTATTCATGAGTATGTGAAGATGAAGGGCAACTTTGAAATCAAAGTGGTCAAATAAGCAATGAAAAACAGTCCCCAGTAGAGGCACAGTACTTCTGTGCCAAAGTTAGCACCTTGATACTACAGAATAGACATAAAAAGTGAGAAACAAACTGCTATCATCTATTTCTACAGGAATGACAGCAGCCATCATCACAGCAGGTGGGGACATGCTGGGAGCACTGGTGATTTCTTCTGCCGGGTCATTTGGTCCTGCTCCTTCAGACCCTTCTTTCTCCCACATCTTGCCCACACTGGGTAATGAGCCAAATTTTTGCTTGTGACAGGTGACATATACTAATCAGTTTTAATACTATGTGCTCTGGGCAGACCCAGATGGTCACCACATCCAGCCAAGAGCCTAGATCACCAAGGAATGAGATAGGTCCAAGATCAAGCCAGGAAGTCAGTTGGCAAGTTGTGACTTGGATCAAGAGGATCCCTGGCCAGACACAGGCATGGCTGAGCTGGAGACCAGCACTGTCCCCAGCACAGCTTGGACAGGGGATAAAGGACCAGGGCTAAGCTCCTCTAATGCTCTCAATCAGCAAATGGGAAGACTCCCCAGGTGGGGCTGGATAAGGCTATTAAGGCTTGTGCTCTTAGGGCCCTGTCAGCCCAGAGGAAACAGGCAACTGAGAAAAGAAGAGCCTCTATTAACAAATTATTTTTGTCACCTGTGAAGAAATTCTGTAATAGCATACATAGGCTGAGAAGGTTGGGCCTGTTCCACCTGGAGAAGAGCAGGCTGTGTGGAGACCTCATAGCAGCTTTCCAGTATCTGAAGGGGGCCTAAAGGGATGCTGGAGAGGGACTCTTGATCAGGGACTGTAATGACAGGACAAGAGATGATGGGTTTAAACTTAAACAGGGGAAGTTCAGGTTAGATATAAGGAAGAAGTTCTTTACTGTGAGGGTGGTGAGGCACTGGTGGTTGCCCAAAGCAGTGGTAAATGCTCCATCCTTGGCAGTGTTCAAGGACAGGTTGGACAGAGCCTTGGGTGACATGGTCAAGGGCATCCTTGCCCAAGGCAGGGGGTTGGAACAAGATAATCTTAAGGTCCTTTCCAACCCTAACTATTCTATGATTCTATATTGTTGCCATCTAATAATGAAAAGCTGCTAATTGTCAGCTGATAATGAAATAGTAGCATAAGTGTATTGAACCAAATCTATGAACTGGCTCAGCAGACAGCCTCTAATTGTGGTGAAAAATGTGAATTCAATACTCACATCAAGGGACGCAGTCATGCACACTGCAAAGTAAACAAGCATTGGGCAGTTATTGGCCATTCCTGTGTTTAATGTCATGGGAAATACCAGGATAGAGAGGAAAGGTGGCTGGAGGGCTATGCGCATACTGTAATACAGGTAATCTGTGCCTGGCTTGAACCCAGATTCACAGGCAGTTTTGGCCAGCAATTTAGGATTCAATTTACAAAAGCACTTGATCATCTAAGCAACAATTAATAAAATTTACAGTGAGATTCAAGCATCTCCTTAAAAGCTAGGGATAAATTAGTGCGGCTTCATGTACAGAAGTAGGCTTAAGAATACACATGCCTCTTTTCCGGAGTGACAGAGGCTGTGATGATTATCGTCTTCCTGACACAATTCCCACAGCCTCACTGACTGCTTTTACATCATCAGGGCCCAAACCATCACCCACTGTATGTATATATAAATGCACAGAAATATACATATCTAGAAAGAGAGAAAGGGTGTGAGGCCAGTGTTGTAATCTTGCCACTAGGGCAATAGATACTGTAATATTACTGTTGCTTTCATACTGATTTATGTATGTGTGTGTGTATAAAAAGAAAAATTAGAAAATACACGTTCTGACATTTAACCTTATAGCGCCTTAGATCTTAGTTATACATATCTGCAAGGAAGTAAGGCAAACTCTTCCGTAAAGTGATGTGAGAAAGTGTTTGGAGCAGTACATGGAGGGCAGATTCCTCCTGCTGCAATACTAATTGAGAAGCCTTTGTTCTCTTGCAAACTGGTAAAGGTAAACATCTTAGAAGTGATTGTTTGTTCGTTTTTTACCTGAGCAGAAGAAAGGATTCAGTTTCTCTGCAAACCTTCTGGGATCTGAGCCTACCATGAGACCACAAGCATGTTTAACCTGATCTGTAAACCACCCCTGGCAGCTGACCAGCCATGCTTCAACCTGTCATACTCTAAAAAATATAAAGTAAAACTCGGAATGTCAGCAGAGGACATCTTCAGGCTTTGTAGATGTCTGCACTGCAGCATGATACCTTGCTATAGGTAAGTTAAAACAGTCTTCCATAGAGATAAGTATTGTATGAGATGAATATTTTTGCAGGTTGTAGTGACCATATATAGCACTTGTCACTTTCATTTTACCAGAATTCCTCATCCAATATTTTTCACATTATAATTTGGGTGCAAGTTTTTACTTCTTCAAAACACCCTTCTGCAGCTGAGCACAGGACCTATGGGACTCTCACCAGAGTACATACCACAGATAATGTGATGGCACTTGGCAAGTTCCACATCCTTGCCCTGGAAAAGTCAAAGTCTAAGGTGCACCTCAGTGCTTGGGAACAGTCTCGTAGTGAAGTCCAATGAGAGGCCCTAAAAATCTACATATAACCAAATCAGTATTTTTCCCAAAAGAGTAAAAATACAGTTATAATAGGGGTCCGTAAATTTACCTGGAGGGCTGTTAAATCCAAACCATAGCACACTGCTGCACTAACCGCTAAAGCACCTGAGCCAAAGGGCCTGCAAGGGTGATATTTTACATCTTCATTTCAATTTGCATCGTACTTAACAAAAAGTAGAGGCTCTTTTATGGAAAGCTGAGCACAGCTCTTACCAGTTGATGGGGAATGGACACAAGGGGGTACTTATGTGGCAGAGCTCCTGCACGTGAATCACCAAAGCCCAAGAGGATTAGTGTTTCAGACAGAAATGTGCACAGCAGTAGGCCTTGATCCTGGATGGGGGAGTCCAGGAATTACTCACTTTTGGTTTGTTTTCTGAATACTGCATGTGAGCAAGCAAAGCAGCAAACAGAACAAATAAAATCACTGTATTAACTCTAATTCTACTGTGTAAAAAGGCGCTTTTTACATGTATCTAAATGTAGAAGGAGTAAAATAAATGTACTGCAGTATATTACTTCTTTATCATTAATCTAAATGCCAACTAAATGGTGTTGCTGTTCTGAATCAAAACAAAGTATACTTACCTAAAACACTCCAAGGCAGACAGCTCCAAATGTATTTGTGGCTGAGAAGTGTATTTCCAGCCTCTGATTCAATGGAATCTGAACCATTTCATCTGTTCTTTATACTGCCATCAGCCTTAGTTTCTAGAGTTATTTCCAGTAAGCACTAGTTTTCAGACACAGACATATGTGTGATTTATTTATATGGGACTGAATCAGAAAATTTTTACTCCAAAACTAGAAAAGAAGCCCTGGTCTCTATAGGAATTCTGTTTTCAGATTAATTACAAGGTTTCAAGATTCAGTTCATTTAAATGGATAATTTGCATTAGACAAATCTGGCTTTGTATACTATTGAGAGAATCATCTGGTTGGAAGTAAAATTATTCTTCATGGTAAAGAGCTCTCAAACTATCATTTCTATTTTCTAAAAAGGCATAAATAAATAATTTATTGCACTGTTATGACCATAGAACATGTTACATCTGGATCTTAGGAGATTTCGCTCCACAGGCCAAAAAAATGAGTGAAGGCAAACTGTTTAGAAGACTGCATGATTACAAACACATTTCTACTTTTAGGAGTAGAATAGTCAGTCCAGTCTCAGGCATGGCGTGTTGCCATGGTTGCAAGATGGGCTGGAAAGTAGTTTTTCTTTCCCTACCACAAAAGGCTTTGCACAGTGCTCACCATATGTACTGCTTTTGGCTGAGATAATTTTCTTCACATTAGTTAGCATGGGGCTATGTTTTGGATTTTGCTGGAAACAGTGTTGATAACACAGGGGTGCTTTAGGTGCGGCTGAGCAGTGCTCACACAGAGTCAAGGTCACAGGCACATCCGAGACCATATGGTGTTATGCTCAACTAATAAAACTAATAACAATAATTACAATAGTAAACTAATGGGAAGAAGAACGAAAGGGGGAAAATTCGAAGTGATGACATTTGTCTTCTCAAATCACTGTCACATGTGGTGAAGCCCTACTTTCCTGGGGATTGCTGAACACCTGCTTGCCCATGGGAAGAAGAAAAGTTTTGGGGTCATGGTTTTGGATTTTTTTTTGTTTTGTTTTGCTTTGTTTTGTTTTTTATCTATTGAGTGCAAATACAACAATTGCAGAGGCTAAACCAATTTTTGTAGCTACCTTTCTGCTGCGGGTACAAAAATGCTTGTTTGTAGCTCTCCGTGCTAGATGTACGTCTCCGAGACAGTAGCACAGAAGAAGTTGTAACTATGCTTATTTTGCATTTTACTTAGAATGCCTCATAATTAAATTATTTCTTAAAGTTAATGTACTCCTAGTGGGAGAAAATAAAAATTTCTTATTAATTTAATTAGGAACTGATTAAATATTTACCAAAATACAGTTCTGACAAAGCTAATTAGAAATGCTAGTTAAAAAAAAACCCAAACCAGACAGATGCTCATGAAATATTTAAATCTCTGGAAGAAATAATTTCAAAATTACATTTTAAAATTACTTTGATAAAAACATGAAGCTTCAAAATCAAAGTAATACCTCTTCAGTTTGTGTAATTACACATTTTTCATGACCCCCAAGACATTTGTAAGCATTTTGCTGTAACAGCTTTGGAATGTTGGCTTTCCATGATGCTATGATACTCACATTTTCTATAGAGCGCTGGTATTAAAACACATAGCCAGTGTTTTAATTACTGGTTCTAACTGCACTTGCACAGAAAGAAATTAAATTCAGATCACAAAAATGATCTCAAAAAGCTACACTACTTCATATTTGCAACCTCTCAAATGTCTTTATGAGCATTAGCAGCTACATTTTCAAAGGCAGCTTTCCTGAGAGGAGGGTGAATGCAAACACCACCATCATTCCTGTCCTCAACCTTCTCCATATTCTTCCACCAGCATCAGAGCAATGTGATAAGCACTGACACTTGTGTCTGCATTGCCAAATGGGAAGATATAGTCTCTTTTCAGATGGAAGCTATCTACAAGTCATCTTGTCTTGTATTCTGCCTTTAGAATATTTAACTTTCTATATTGCCCCCTGAGTGAAAAGAGCACTGCTCCTATCAGGTAGAGAAATTACCATTCTGAGGGAACAATGTGTCTGTACGGGGTTAGGGTAGCAGTGGAGTACTATTACCTATTCCCCTTTCAGAGTGACAGCTGTTCATTTAAACCTCTCCTGGTACTTTGCACAAAGAGATGAAAATTCAATTCTTCCTGTTCAGTACGTTGTGCAATTTTTACTGTAAACATGTTTGCATGAAGGCAACGTCATCATTCTGTAGCGAGGAAATGCATCAAATCACATAATTAGTCACCAAGATAAGAGTAAGTTGAGCTTTGAGACTTCCTTGATTAAGGGTCAAATTATCTTGCTTTGCAGCAATCTCAGAGTTCCTACTATGAGCTGCTCCTGAGGCCTTTTTGATGAGTAGAGAGCAGTCAGGAAATTCCATGGTGTCACTTTAGACAAAACTGATTACTTTGCCTTCAGGCACTGTAGGTAGGAAGGTATTTTTAATCATGTTGTGTTTCATCTACAGTCATTGGAGAATGGTGCTAACTGTCTGGACTCTAGTTTATAAAGCTCACGGAGGTGCAGTGGTAGTCAGACATCCCACCACCCCCATGTGCATCCTTTACTATATCTCAGCTAAACCTAGGAAAGCAAGGAGAGAAGGTGGATATTATTTGAAGAGTGCAAAGAATAAGCTGATTACTTCAGAGAAGAAGAAGAAGAAATATGCTTGTTTGTCCATTTGAAGTATGCCCTAAAAACCATTTCACAGGGAAGTCCTTTGAAGATGACACTTGAAATTCAGCAAAGCTGCTTCCCTTTTCTTCCTTTGCTCTGTACTGCATATGCCAGTGATATGCATCTTACAACTCCCAGGAAATTTCTCCCACATTTGGTTAGAGGCTTAGGAAAACGTCTGTTCACAGATGTAATCAAAACTTAAGAGCTCAAGAGTCTGTCTGCAGTGAAATGTTCCTACCTGGGTCTGCAGGAACAGAGCAGGGCTTTCTCTTCAGCACCTTCTTTTTCTTTCACAAAGGAGAATGGAGCTCTCCAGCAGATCCTCACAGAGCCTCTGCAGGACTCAAGGCAATTCTGAACTGTGATCTTGCCCTCACTCCACCTTCTTTCTCCACCAAGCGTGCAGAAAGACACCAAAAGTTGAGCCTTGTGCCCAGGCTCCAGCCCTTCTGGGTGTAGGACAAGTAACTGTCTGATCCTGAATGCAACTTCATGCTGAGGTGAATATAGACTGAGAGCACAAATGCCCCCTTCAGCGATGCCCAGGCCATGTGCAAAAGAAACAAGACAGGGAAGAGTGAGGAAGCTTGCCAGGGCAGGACATGGCAAGGATGAAGAGAAACTGGGAAGATATTTTGATTATAAACAGGAGGTAGAAGGCAGCAGGAGAGAAGAGAGCAAGAACTGAGAAAGGCTATGTTGCGAAGCAGGAGAAAACCATGAATAGGCAGAGATGAAAGAGAGGGGCAGCGCAGCACAAGGATAGATGAGAGCAGAGTGGTATGGAGGGAGGCTATCAACACAGAGTCTGAAGAATGTGCAACTATTGGTGAACCCTGCTGTGCGCAACCTGCAGCTGAACTCCTGTAGCTGTGAGAAAAAAGAAAATCACATATATTTTTACCTGCACTTTATTTTATAACTAAGCAAGCACAGTACTTGGGTAACCCAAGAATAGTCCATATGGAAGAGGAATTACACAGATAAATGGGGTGAAGATACTGATTACATGACATTTATCAACTGTGACTATTATAAAACAGCAGCTGATAAAAGGAAGAGAGGTGTAAGTAAAGAAAAAAGAAAAGATGGAAAACAATAGACTTAATGGAAGGAACAGAAATATAGTGAAGATAAGAAGACAGAATGAAATTGGAAGCTGAAAGAAGGTAACAATGAAGGAAGGTTTTAGAATAGTGTTTCTCAAACTTTCTGAAAACATGGGTGCTTGGTCTCATCTGTCTCTGTACAACTTTCAGTGGGCCCTCAGTATTTTAAGTGTGGGTAAATCTTAAGGTCTTGTAAACACTTTTCAACTGGTCCTTGAACCTGTGCTAATAATGGCAAGGATCTTCATTAATGAGTTTATTAGCTTTTAGTCATACAGGTATATAAACGCACAAAAATAGTAGTGATAAGAGTAAAAAGAATCTAAATAGCTAAATAAGTAAATCTCAGGCATGGAGGAATCAAACTGCTTGCCCTAGAGGGCTGAAGAACACAGCTTATTCAGCCCCTGTCTGCTAAACCCAGGAGTGCAAAGTGAATTAATTACAGCAAGGGTTCCCTAATCATACTTTTGTCTCTAAAGTGCAAGGTCACTGCCTGTTCCTGGTCTGGCAGAGTGAACCTAATTTTCATTTCACTCATATTTGTACCATAAGATGATTTCTGATACAGTGCACTTGGCTGTAAAATAAGCATGATACAATCCCCCCTTCAACACTTCTAGAAATCTCCTGGCAGCTTTCTATAAAATGTCACCCCTTCATACCCCAGTAACTTGCTTTCTTTTGCCTAAAGACACAATGTTTCTGAGCTCGGAAACATTATAATCTACATATTTGTGTCCTGCTCTCTTTGGTCTGTAACCTGTGTTTGTGTTTTGCTCAGTCATAAAAAATATAGGAGCCAGGACCTTGGACTGAGGATCAATAGGTAGATCTTATGGTAGGGGACCCTCAAGGAACTGCAAAGTTCAGACTTGAATTTGTGTCCCTGATCAAAACTATGTATGCAGATTCTTGAAATTCTTGATTAAAATTGTAAAACAACTACTTGATTTTTTACCTGACAAGAACTCAGGAGTTGTGGTTTCACAACCAATTAAAATGACACAAGTAATGAAAAAGAAAGATGCTAATCACATGTCAAAAAAGTGGCTGTCTCTGAATTCATTTTCCAGTAACACTTCTTTCCTCTATTTAAAAACACACATATTTAGCTCTTTTCACCAAGTATATAAGAACAAAATTCAAAACAACTTTATTGTTTGTCTGAAAATAAATATTAAATGTAGATACTAGCTTTCTTGGATGTTTTGGGTTTTTTTTTTTAATCTCAATGGGCTCTTAAATGAAAGGATATTTAGTCAAGAATCGGTGGAAGCAAAAGGATCATTGATCAGCTGATGTTCCACTGTGAACAAAATATTCCCCTTATTCCTTTAAGCCATGATAGTTAGGAAGAGAGCAGTACCTGGCATGTGTGCACAGACCAGAGTTTCTCAACCAACCTTTTTGGCTGAGGCAGTGAGTTTGTACTGGGATACAGCACATACATACATATAGCATGGTAAAGTATACCACTGAGTTATTGTTTATAATAGGAGCCACATACACTTGCTTAAGTATGTGCTTGTCTGTCACAGGCTGCATGCAGAAAAGGAAGGGGTTTTGGCCCCATGTGCCTAAAAAGGTGGATTATGCTACAGCAGCAGCAGCAAGGAGCTTGCTATCTTCTCATTTACATGCAATGCTGTGAAGGTCCCCAAAGAAAGACTGATGAAAGTAGGGTTGTAAATTGAACATCTGCTGGACCTGGTGTCTGTACTGGAGCATGTGGCTCTGCAGCTTAGTGTGTGTTACTATGCCTGAAATCAGTCACTGCCCAGACAATGCCAGAGATTTCAGCCTTTCTGGGATCCTAGGTCAATAGTGGTCAATAATCTTTACAGCACAGGTTTACCAACCTTTTCCTGTGCTTAGCTGCTGAGGCGTCCGCTCCATATTGTGACACAGAGTTGCCAAGCCCAGCTGAGCAACTGTCTCCATATGAGAAGAATATTTGCTCTCCAACCTTGATCCTAATATCTTAACTGCCCCTACCTAGGCATTTGTATGTCTAGCAGCATAGCGCAATGTCAAAATTCAGAAATCTGTTTTATTTCTACATTAGAAAAATAGAGAAAATTATTTTTACTGAATTTGCTCAACATTTTTTAGCTGTTGATGAGAAAGACATCATGAAAAAGGCGTCTTTATGGATCACCACAGAGAATATTAAGTGAAAAAGAAAAAGAAAACTGTCTAACTTCCCACCTTGTGCTTTACAGTCAATTCCAGTTACTAAAATTAAGGACTATTGGTTTTGGCACTTTATTTTTCCCTCTCCTCATAACTCCTTAATTTTGGTGAGCAGAACAAATACGTGGTATTTTAAGAACAGGCTCAAGGCCAAAGTTCCTCACTTTCCATACAGCTGAAATGTTCCTGGAGCTGGCTGCAGGTGACCTGACAGGAACTTCGGTGGCGTGCCCTGGGGGACTGCTGTGCAGTAAGGCACACCTGCTGACCTATGACTCCAAGGTACCATATAGCCATGCATGAAACACAAACCTTTAATCTAGAAGCAAAGTGTTAGAATGAGGCCTGACCCATAATGTATTGATTGATACCTACTGATGTCTGTAGACTGCAGTGGATGACTCAGGAAAAGAAGAAAAAAAAAAAACAGGGGAAAAAACCCACTTTTATTTATATGTACCATTATATTAATATTTTAAAAGGACGGGATAAATTGTTCAAATGCATGGCTCCTGGGCTGAATCAGGCTTGTAGCTCACCTTTTCTAATTAAATTCTCCATTCTAAATGCACAGCAAAGAAACTCATTCATACTGAGGAAGAAAGTCAGGTGTTTGTAGCTCACTCTCATTATTCCAACGTTAAACCCTATACAGGTGTATATATTGCACTTTAATTTTGAAAGTCTGTTTTTCATTTGCCACTGTGATCTCCCAGTTCCAAATAAACTGCAGCTGGGAGTTTGAGACCCCACAGAATGAATTCCTCACATTAGTTACTAGAAACCCACACAATCAGTGTAGGAATTCAAACTAACCAGCTAAGAAGGTTATCCTTCAGCATCCAATATCAAGGATCATAGGAAGGTCAGGACACAAAGGGCTCCACGTCAGTTCAAGGCTGACAGAGGAATTCTTCAAGCAGTTTCCATCCAATATTTCTACCTTCTACATCCATACTTTCTACCTTCTCTTCATGCAATCCAAGTTTCTTGTTCCTTTGTACCTGAGGTAAGTTTGCTTGCCAGTGCGCATGTCACAGAGGTCACCTGCAGAAGATTAACAGTCTCTGATGAGAAAGCAGGAATTAGTTGAAATGTTATCACTGAGCATCTCAGCCCTATGACTTCCCTGGACTTAAATCAGTGGACTGCAGCCTGGTTATTGAAATACAGATTTTAAAAGGCTACTCACTTGGTGTATATGCATTGCTGATTCACATTATAGAAATACAAAGCAGCTGCCATTGCTACTGTTGTATGACTGCACTTGCTTAAGTTTTCTAGACAAGGTGAAATCAGAAATTAAATGACAGACAGTAAGGCAAAACTGGTAAAAAATTAGTCTAATAGCTTGGAAAGAAAGTAGTCTTTCTCTGAATGCCATCAAAGGAAGATTTTTTCATGTTCCTGACACACTTTTCATGCCTTTGTTGATAACCTACAGGTATTGCATGAATCATTTGGCTAATGTGACAGCCAAATGGATTTCCTTGGACCTTTGCCTAGGAAATCTCTGAGAGAAATGGAAAGATGCAACATCGTAGCTAGATGCAAATGTATACAGCATTCTGACATTAGTTATGGAAACAGGAAACGTTCACATTAAAACAACATGTATGCTAAACCAAATGAATAACACTAAATTTCAGACTTACAGGACAGGAGAGGACAAATGGCTCCATTATTCCCTCTGTCAAAAAATAAAACAAGCAAACACTCACACAGCTGTTGTTTAAATGAACAAGCTACCAAGATTTGTCTGTTGGCCTACATTTTGAATACCCAGAAAAACTAATTAAAGGTTTCAGTTCTATGTAGTGGGTGGTGAAAGCTCTTTAAAAGATTAAGATCGGCAGGCCTTGAATTCTGGAAGGTACTGGAGGGGCAGGGTGAAATCTAGCTAACTGCAGCTCTGAAGTTTTCAATTCAGAATTCAATTTCAATTTCAAAGTTATTATATCGTGCAAGGGACAGTTACAGGGAAGCACTCTCTGTGAGAGCCCCTGCTAGTCCAATTCTGTTATTTTATCCATGAGAAGCACCTCCTCATAAAAGCTGTCAACTAGAAAGCTGCGACAAGACACAGCAGGAAACTGCCTGTCCAGAAATGGCTTTTGTCCATTCATGCATGGATCTTTTTAGTTCTGTAATAGAAAAGGCCACACTTTGGGTTTGTTTCTACAGATCAACTTCTACAGGGCTGGTGAGCAGTCAAGGAAGTAACTTGCATTTGTGCCATTTCTTCCCTAGAAGTTCTGAAAAGAAATGTGGTTACTTTCTTAAAACAGGTGGCCACTAAAGACACCCCCCTGAAGTTTAGCAAACTTAATCCCTAGTCAACCTGCACATTTTGCATTTTTACCCTCTGGGACATAGACTGTGCAATGAGAGATTTGGAAAAAACTCACAGCAACACTGGGTACAAAAGTGGCTTAAAATATTTTTGGAAATTCTGCTATCAGTCTTCCCTGACAGAGAAAACTTACCAAAGGAGACAATGACCTGATGTTTCAGTTCTGGGCAGGAGACAAAATGAGGTGTTTTAACTCTTTTCCATTAAGAAACCTGAAAACAGGTACTAAGAGTTAAAAACTCAGAGGAGGGAATTTCAGCTGTGTATCTTTGGAAATCCAGCCCAGCCTGTTCCTAAAACATCTGACCCTACAATGGTTAAGAGGTGTTGGAAAACATATGTGAAACAGAAGGAAATTAGAAGTCCAAGAATAAAGGCAGAAACATGGCACAGGTGTGTTCACAAATACAGTATTTCTTGGCTACAGTTCAAGATCTCTTATTCAGTCAGGCTGGCTCTTAAATGACAACTGTAGCATGTCAATATTTAGCATGGCAATATTATCTTTATAGAGTTTTTTCAACAACATGCTTTTAAATATTACAATCAGTTATTAATTACAAGACTGTAAGTAGAGCAGGTAGCATAAATTTTTAACAGCACAGAGCCATAGCTGAGTAATAAATTAATTATTATTTATTGCCTTATTATTTTTATTTCTATGCAAACGCCCCAATCCAGAAATTGCCACTACAGGTAGATTAAGGCAATCTGAAGCCCTAGATATTATCCCACCTGCTTACTGTAGTCTTTCCCTTCTTCCTTTTGTACTGACCATACTTTATCTGTGAGGCTCTTAAGGAGGGCTGCCCATGCTTCTGGTGAGATCAGATGGCTTTACACCTCTTAACCATGTGGTTCGCTATCAGTATCAGGCATTTTGGGCTCGTGACCTAAACACACAGGACTAAATCTCCAGCACATTCTGAATAGCAACTGCCCAAATCCAGCTCCTTTTAATGACAGGACAGTAATTTTCTGTGACGAGCATCAAGAATTGGCACCAGTATGAGTTAAGGCAGAACCAACTAAGATTATAGCCTAAAGTCTCTAGTTATGTATTAAGCCATTGCCTTTAAGAATTTAGGATCAAAAGAACAACACAGATGAAAGCCAGGAGAAAAGAAATATAAAAAATGAAACCTAATACTGGGGCTAAACCTTGGACATTTTATTTTTGATAAGTCTCCTTCAAAAGGAGTATCTGTGAACTAAGGAACCAGTAGAATAGCCACAGGAAGAAGGAAGTTTGTTATAAAAGCCGGCAGGACTATGTTTTTTATCAAGGACATGCATGATTGAAAACTGGATTCAAAACCCCTATAAAACTTCCAGATCACCTTATTCAAAATATTTAACTGCACAGACAAGGCTGATGTCAAATATTAACTTCTCAGTGACAGGTACAGACTTTTGAAATTCTTTGATATCTTGGTTGCAGGTATGAAGAATTTAGATAAATGGTCCAATTTCTCCCATGATCTGTCTCTAACTTTTAATTGCAAATCTTTCAGTCAGCCAACTGGTATCTTTTCCCTTCACTGAAACCAATGGGATTTTTCCTCACACCAGATATTTAGGAACCAAACAGAAAGGAAAAGAATTTGTTGCCACGGTGCTTCGCAAGCACACTTGCTAAGACTCAAAACTCTTTTAAATACTAGACATCTAGAAGAAATTTTTAAGGAATGTTTTATCTATGCTTCCTAGACAAGTGGCGTTTTTTATTTACACTAATAACAGCTGTTTTCCTGACCATCAGTGCTCAGAATTGAGCTAATGTCCTCAGAAGTCAGAGGCGGCATCTCACTGTTAATTCACTGAGTCATCATGCTGATGTGTACCTCGTCTTCTCTAACATATTATACATCTCCTGTGTGCTTTGCAATGCCAGGACACCAAAAGACTGCTCCCAGAATTTTGTTAAGCCAAAGTTAACATCCGTAGTTTCACAGTCGCCCTCCTCTTCCCACTAACACACAAACCAAAAAAGCTCATTACATGCTTTGGCTTGTATGTGAAGGGATTATTTATCATTCTTGACCATTTAGTTACTTCATACCACCATAGGGGATAAATGATCAGAAGGCAGACAGCCATATAGGCATCTACACAGAAATCTTGAATGACAAAAAAAGACATGCTAAGTACCATAATGTGCATAAAAGGTAGGCAGCAATTCCAGGCCATCTAACACACACTCCCCTTACAACCCATCACAAATTTTCCCACTGAATTACCCATTCAATTCATTCAACTGAATAAACACTTGTTATTAAAAAGGGAACCACAGCTGAGTCTGAATTCAGACCTTTTTTTCGTTTCTATTAGCCCTCAAGTTACATTTAACTTGCTTGAATGCCTTTCATAATTCAATGCCAACTGAAGAATTTCTGTTGATGCCTACTTTTCTCATAAGCTCTCGTTGTGACTCCTTCACATTCACAGTATGAAATGTGTTGATCCATATAAAAATCAGAACTACATTTTTCCCTTTCCATATCCCAAAGACTTGAATCTAACTTTTAGCTCCAGGCTTAGGGAAGTAATGTTTGTTCAGTTCTGCTTCAGAGTTCTCATTCTGTACAGTCAAGATATTATGTGCTTAAAATTTACTGGTTTTATGAAGCTGCTAGCTATTCCAGAAATATTTCTGGAAAGCAAAACCAAAAAAGAATGACAAATCTTTATAACTGTCTTTATAAATCTGCATTTCCTGTTCAGGATTTGAGTACCGGCTCTGAGAAATCATGGGATTTTAGTTTTTTATTCTTCCCTTAACCTGCAATAAGTAGGAAAAGCTCACTTTTCTCAAGGCATTGGCTAACAGCATACAGAGCAAAGTGGGACTGCAATTTGCTGCTTTTTTCAAGCCATCAGGAAACGCTGACACATTTGCTTCCGATAAAATTAAGGAACTGTACACAGTGAGCCCACTTCTATGTATAGTTCCCTCACTCGTCATCCACAGATGGCAAGTTTCAGATGACAAACATAATGGCTCAGTGTTTTTACTATGTTTATCTAAACTATGTATTTTTAATAATATACTACACACCATGTTTCTTTACAGCTTTCACATTCAGGAAGGAAGAATTTGTTTATACTTGACTAGTGCAAGTATTTCATTTCCTGCTTATATGGGGCATGCCTATCAAAATAGAGCTGAGGAATATAGAAGCAAGGATAGTGAAATTATGCGCCAAAGCTTGTTATATATAAACATTAAGGCACATTTTACATGAACTACATTTGTGTGAAAAAATCTGTATTGCTTATGAATATCAGAGGGACCATACATAATGAGATGGACATTTTTTCTGTTAGTTTTATAACACTGCTTTTTAATGATGGCAAGTCAAAGAGTATGGCCGCTTCTCTCCACACGCTGCTTCATGCTCTGGACCTCTCCATTTGCTTTTCTTTTACCAGAATGGTGTCTTAGCAGAGGTCCTCAAAGTTTTAACAGTAAAGGTGGTCCTACAGACAAATAACAACAGCAAGGACCAGGACTCTTATGGGTTCTTGAGCTTGCTATATCCCCATATTCTTCTTGCTATATTCTTTAATTTAAATAGAGCTGAAAATACCACCTTTTCTATATATCTATACATAAAAATTATAAGCCTTACTAAACACAAACTGAAATACATTCTAATACTAAATATGGATGGGCAGCATTTCATAAGCAGTGGGGCTGATAAAGCTGTGAATTTATGTCTTCTTATCTCCCACAATGCACACCTTGGATAGTACTCCCAAGTCCCCAAGCTCAGCTTTCTTTTATAGTCCGTACTAATCCACTTCTCTCTAGGAACTTTGTTTTTAAAGCTTGGCAAGCCAAAGGGTGCACACTGGCTGCCCAGCTGGATGCTGCCTTCCAGAATGGGTAAGGGGCAGAATTATCACTTTTCTGCCAATAGTATTATTATGGCTAGTTTTAATCCCCCTAGCCTGCTATCCTTATTTACACAGCTACTGGGAATTTAATCTCTTTCAGCTATCTGAGTCATAACCAGAATCCAATAGCTTCAAAAACTTTTGGGAAGAGTGAAAGATATATGGGCAAACAGGCTAGGAAAACAACAAAATATAAAGGAGACGCCTCCTTTGTGGATAGTCAGTTTTAAAATTAAAATATCAACAATAAGACTACATACATAGAGTATCTCTCATCACAAGATGTTTTATAAATGAATAACAGAGATCATTCCATACTCTTCCAAAGTGCAGCCTGTGGAACAAAGTTGTAATTGAATAAAGCACATCAACATCACTAAATGGTCTCAGAACAGGTCAAGAAAAGGGATTCTGCAGGTGGAAATTAAAATTCTGTAGGGAGCAGAAAAGTCTTTTAAAAACTGTAGTGCAATACAAAGTTATCACAAGGTTAGCTAACACAGGAGCCAAACAGATGCACAGACTCAGAGCCTCTATTAGGACATCCTTCCTTACATAAGGGACAATATCTTTTACAGACAGTCCAGTTGAAAATCTTGGGAATATCCACATAAGCAGTCATGAGCACTTTATGTACAGAAGAATCTAAATTGGAAATGGATAACCTATTCTGTTGAACATGCCCTTGTGCGTAGTTTACTCCTTTCTCCCCACCTATCCTTCTCAATGGCACTGAAGGGCCTCTTTATACTCATTGACCAAGCTTTTACCTTATTTGTTCAAGTTGTTTGCTCAAGTTTGCCATTTTCCTTTGAGAAAGACAGTTTTAATTTGTTTTATTTAAATAAACAGACCTGGGGCAGGGGGTATCCCTACATGTGGGGGAATGCACAGATCTGAGAAAACATGAGAGACTGCAAGGACTACTTGATTCTAAATTATATGATGTGGAATGAAGGGTGAGCGAAAGAAGAGATGTTCAAAGAAAAAAGTCTGAAATTGAGCAATGCTTGGCTTTGAGAATTGGGAGAAGCAGCATATTTTGAGGATGAAAGTAGAAAATTATTTACAAATTTATGTCTTTAAGAATTTTAATAAGGTAGCTCTTTTGAAAGCACCATGGATCCTCTGGCCACAGAGGAAAAAGACCATAAACTGATTTGCAAGCCTAAACCACTGCTCCCCACACTCCTGGGTCACACACACTAGGGGGGATTATTGATCCCTAAAATGGTATTGAATCTAGCACACTTTTCTTGGAGGTTCTTGTCCAAGCCCTGATCCATGGCTGCTTAACCTTTGAGAATTGATCAGTTTGCAGCACAGGGCAAGACAACTTGCAAGCCATCTTACTAACTTCTATGACTTTGTTGTGGGTTTTGTTTGTTTGTTTGTTAGGGTTTTTTAATGTGCTGCTACAGAAGTCTCTGCTGCTGAAATGAAGTAAACACAATTTACCTGGGAAGTCTTATATTCAAACTGACTAATTTTATCAAGCTGCATGTGCTCAGGGAGGCTGAAGATGTCATCATGCTGGCTTTAAAATGTGACTAAGGCAAAAATCGGTCATTCAAAACCACAGAAAATTCCTTGGGTCCAGTTTATGAATTACACTCCCAACCACCTTAGATCCCAAGTCACTACGTTTCTAAATGTGAATGATGTTTACTGCAAACAGAGCTTGTGAGAAATCATTCTCAGCCTTCCAAAGCAATTTTCCAGCCTCTGGTTTTTGGTATAAAACCATTACGTGTTTCTTCTTTTCATGTATGCAGTAATTTGAATGGAGCACGGCTGCTGCAGGAAATTAATCAGAGGAAGTAGCTGAACTTCACTTCCAAATCATTAGTCAGGACTGATAGAATCAGTCACAGGGGTCAGTGGAGAGAGTAAGCCACAGCTGTAAAACAAAAGGACAGGAATCCACCTTCGATTTTTCTATTCTTTTGCTTTTTAAAGGGCTGAAAATAGATTAAAGGGTTTCAAAATCCTAACTTGCTGTCTAATACCTACAGGCTCTATTAGCATGAATCTTCCCTGTGCTTTATCACTGACTATATTGCAGATGATCTCAGGAGATCTTTCCATTCCCTGCTAATAGTAGCCTGGCAGCCTGAACTCTATTTTCTCTGACTCATGCAATATTCAGAGAAAAGATACTTCAGCACTTTATCACCTATCTTACTCCTGCCTCTGAAAGATGGGGCTGCAATATGCATATGCACACATGCAGACCTACATCATGGAAGAGCATGAGAATAAACCATATGTATTTGAAAAGCTTCTTTTTTGAGCCACAGCCAAAGGAGCTAAACCAAAAATTCAAAAGTACACTTGAAGATGAAGATTGCTTAATTTTTTTCTACTCCTCCAGTCAAACCAAAGTCATCCATATGCCAGCCTCTTTCCCAGAGGCTGTGTCATATAACACAAATCAAAGAAGATTATATTTTTCAGAAACTTTCATCAGCAGCTTTTAAATTTATGTATTGAAATCAGCATATATAGAGCAATTATATCAGTGAGACTGTCAGGTCAATGCTGTGGGAAATCTTGCTGATGAGATGAACTTTAACTACTTGAAACTTCCTAATTTATAAGCAAAATAAGATTCTACATTTGAAGTTTCATCTGGACAAAATTCTTTTGCCATACTAGAAAAAGTGTTACAATCTATTTGTGGAACCACTTCATATATTTTCCTTAAAAAAAAAAATAAATAAAAAAAAATCCAGAGCTACACAAACTGGCTTTTCTTTTTGAAGTCTTCCGTAGCTTGGCTGCTTAATTTTGGATATGTTTCTGAGATTACCATACTCAGGTGTCCCTTGTCCACTACCTTTAAAGCAAAAGGAACACATGCCAGCCTACATCTCCTTTCTAATATGCAGGGGTATCTTCAGATGTTAGCTAACAGTGCATTTGATGACTATACTAAATGACCCATTTTAAATGCTACCTATCATTGACTTTTCTTTCTTTTCTTCTACAATACAATCTACAAAGTGATGATACTTGCAAAATGTGTGGAATTGTTCTTCTGCAAGTAGCATATATTTAAATATCAAAAGGATTTGTACCTCTGTTTATCTAAATAATATTAAATTGACATACAGCAAGTCAAAAGTATCTTTATGCTCTGGATTTGTTATATTTTCTGTACCTATGGGAAAGAGTGATTTTTTTTCCTGTTTTCATTTTACTTTTGGGAAGAACAGGGGAAAAATTGTTGGTTTTTTTCCAGAACATGGTGCAGAGAAGTCACTGCTATTGAAGTTTAGTATACTCTTTCTGCAATACTAGGAAAAGCTGGCTTTATTTTGGGTTGGTTTTTTTCCCAATCATGGGACATTGTAGTTCACAGATTGCTAGTAAAACCAATCTTAACATTTTTTACAGATCACTGCACAATGATGAATTTAGTCTTACATCCAATCTGCCTTGGTCACTCGGCCCAACCTCTTGAAAACGGACATGTCCTGGTCAGCCATATAAGTTTGTCTTATGTTGCCATTACCAAAAGAAAAAGAATTCAGACCTAAGCTTGAAGTCCAAATAAAAGAAGGTGTTTTTCATTCAGAAAAAACAAACAAACAAACAAACAATTATATACACTAGAGTTCAATAACAATAGTTTCAGCCGGAAAATTGAGTTGGAAAAAACAGTAAGGAGAAACAGAATCATATGACAATCTGGGTGGAATTCAGTGAATAGTTTTCACTAAAACAGGAAAGAATATACCTTTCATGAACATATTTCTTTTCCTAAAGGAAATTCTCATTTTGAAGAAGCCTTTGTTATTTAAAAACCTCAGGCAAATAGGAAAAGGGGAAAAGACTTAGAAGCAAAGGGGCGTTATTCAAGGAGTGTTAGCCTGCAGTACATGGAATAAAACCTTAGCTGGGGTTTTGGTGAAGAAGAAAGTAATATATTATGGCAATTCTTTTGTGTGGCAATAAGATAAGGTAGACAAGTAGCTGTTACTGAGGTCCTTTGAATACTGTCCACTATAACAATACTCATGAACATAACTAGGAAATCTCCTCAGAGGGAAGGCTGAACTTCTGCCATTGATTTAGTTATAATTAAGGCAACAGGGAGGGGTTTATCACTTAATTATGTAAATCTAAATGATCACTAGAACTTCCTAATATATATTTTTTCTTTATTTTTAGAGTTTATATGGTTGGCAGGTAAATGTTGACATCTTTGTAATATAAACGTACAATATCACTTTTATATGCTTCAATGTAAACCTTGTACATTGGCTTATATGGAAACCTTCTCAGACAACTTTGAAAATGCACTCTAATTGCAGAGGGTCAGCAATAACAGATTGCCAAAGTGGTCTGAAACTAAAACCAGCACAGATTATAGTGATTTATAGTTTAGCTGCCACTTGTACCTGTCATGAATGAAAATGTAATGCTTCTATCACCAGTCTCTCCTGGGACACACAAAGGCAGTTGAATGTTAGCTACAGAAGAGGTTGCAAAGCAGACAGAGGAGGAAACAGGTTGGAGTTCTTCTTGTGATCACCTACTCAAAGGTACGCTAGTTGATGTGATAAATATCATAGCTCAAGCAACCAAATATTTACAAGGGAAGCCAATGCCTTCTTTACTTCTTTTTTTTGTTTGTTTGGGGGTTTGTTTGTTTGTTTTCATTCCAATGTCCAGTTAAAATGGTAAAAGCTTCTATGGATCTGAGAGCTAATCACAAATTCATTTTCCTAAACTTTTGAGCAAAACAGGAAAATAAGCTTAAAAGGATTGTGAATTATTGACTTGTTCACCCCAACAGCTCTCATAAATACCTATTGTTAACAAGACATAAGACAACTTGGGTCATACTACCTTTACTTAGGTACATCTGTTTAATGATGGAAGGCTCTCTGACATTCAAGTAATTTTTTTTAAGCTTCATAATACTCTAAAGTTTCCAAATCCTTCCTCTTATTTCCTAATCTCTTGCTTTAGGACATACGGCATACTTGAACAGCGTTAAACCTTATGGAAGGAGCTAAGTGTTTGGGCAAGAACAGGCTCTCCATGCTTGTGGGAAGCAAGATGTCTAGTCCTATTTTACAAGGAAGGACCTGGCTGCAGCTGGACCTAGTTATTGCAAAAGCTTAGAAAAGAAAAAGCAAAATTTACTGCTGCCAATTTTGAAAGCACGTAGAGCATTCTAAAAGGATGTATTCCAGAGATGACAGCTACTTTCTCTTTTCTGTAATTTTCCCATTCAATGTATGCAAATGTTTTTTGTATCATGGAGTGGAAACACAAAAGTACGGCAGAGAATCAGACTACTGAAGTCCTGGTGTTGCCATGAAGTCATTTCAGGGCTTTATGGAAGACAGCGGAAGCCACTAGGTAGAAAAGAATATAAGACCCTTCACAGATTAAGGCTATGATTTTTTGTTTTCATTTGTTTTCACCTAACTGGTGAAAACTCTTAGAGAACTGGTTTTTCTCCTCAATTAAATTTTTACTCTTACTACATCTATGTGACGCTAGGAAACACTTGGGGAATGTGATTTGCTTTGCAGACCCAAGTACATGATTGCTTTCTCATTGCAAGGAATAACATTTTTTGCCACAAAATAAGTCACATTAACAACTCATGAAAATACAAAAGAAAACATTTCGTGAATCAGAGCTTCTTCTTGTGTTATTGGGCTCAATGCCCAGTGATGTCAGCTTATACCAATGGAGGACAGCATCAGTTTCTGGTAAATACTAGACAATTACATTTCCACGCAACCAGTAGTCCACCATCCTGCTACCCTCTGCATATATATTTATGCCAGGAAAAATGAGTGCAAACTGTTTTCCAAATTGGTTATATCTGCTCCTGTTCATTGAAAAGATGACACAGGTTATGTGTTTTAACATAGTCATGTTAAATCTAAATCACTGCCTTTAAAGTTAACTTTTGAGTTCTTCATTTATTCAAGATGGGAAGAAATCAATCCCTAATCATTTTTCAGTTGCTTTTCCCAAACCTCATATTTCATCTTTTATCTAAATCTGCAATTTGGCTTCCTGACAACTAGTAAGTTATGACAAATAAGTTAAAAGCATCATGCTCTTCAAGTGCAATATGTCTGAAAAAGGTAGTCATAATCTCTTGGGTTATATATTTTAGAATCTCAATTTAAATGCAGATTTTTAAGTCCCCAGTAAAGTATTCATAAGGGATGTATCTCACTTGATTAAAATACCAATAGTGAAAATATTTTGAATTCAACATTTTCTTCCACAGAGCGAACATAGTTAATAGGGAATCCCAAAAAGGATAAAGTTTAATGGATTATTTTTTTCAGGTAATGCAGTGATTCTTCAAGTGAGCTTATTTCAATATAATAGAATGCCAGTGCACTTACTTAGAAAGGAGCTAATACATCTCAGCTAATGCCAAAGCAATTTTCCCTTTTGTCATTTAAATTAATATTTATCTGTACAATAGTTCTTAACTAACAAGAGTTTCTACTGGAAATGAAAAGCCCAAAATTGCAATTTGCCATATTGCACCTTGACTATTGGTTCACAGAGCCCTGGAGCTAAAGAAGGTGCTTGTATTGTTTAAGTTGAGACATACTATTTGGCTGGCTAAGTATAAATGCTAGGCTTTTGCGCTATGACCTGAGCATTTCGGGAGCTATAGAAATGTGAATAGGAAGGCTTCCTTCCCCTTCCATTTAGCTGTCCTCAGTCTCAGACTAGCTGACTGAAAGAATGCTACCCTTGTACAGGAAAAAAGAGCAACAGCGATAGATCCAGATCACTGTGCAAAGCTAGTTATTCAAACAACATGAATTTGCTCCTGGCGCCAAAGAAACGAATTTAAGGTAAGATAAGAGAAATGAATGCTGACAGACATGGGTGCATAACAACATATCAGGAAATATTGTTCAGCATGATGGTCAAAAGGGAAGGCATGACAGCAACCAAACATTCCTCTAGTCTTCCTTAGGCCAGCAACATTTCAGTGAGGAGCCTGAGGAGGATAATGAGACACTCATACAAAGAACTGCTCTTGAACTGGAGGTTTGATTCTGCTAGTCCTCTTAATACACTGCATTAGCTCAGTGCAGTTCCCAAGGCTGGGTTTTTTTGTGTCTTAAGTGGGTGTTGTTTAAATTCTATTGTTTTAGGAGAAATAGAAACCTTCTTAAACAACCCTTCAGCAACGGAAGTCCTCATTGACATTAACTATAAGATGCCTTGACCATCCTACTTCTATCTCCCACTGTCATTAACTCTATTTCTGCCCATCTGGAGCAGCTGTTTAATACATTCAACCTCTTACCTCTGTGGCAGAAAATATTTTTTTTTGTTGTTTATTTTTTTAACCATGATGAAGTGACCAATAATGTGATAAATGTCACATAAATGCAACAGTAGGCAGGTCCAGCCATCCTATCTCATTTCAGCTTCTCCCACTTCTTAAATATTTCTAGATGTAGCATGCACTTTTTTCAGAAGTGTTCTGGAATTCTTTTTTTTCCTTCTCATATGGTGATTTATTTCCCTCTACATTGGTCAGCCTTATTCTTTCACACATCCCCATTATTTAATCACTAGGCTTGTTAGTATTTTTCCTTGTAAGCTCTAGTCCATTTTTCAAAATTGCTTTCAATTTCCAGACTCAATCTGACAGTATTGTACTAGTTTGCCTAAAGAAAAAAAATCCTCTAGCATTCTTCATCATATCAACTCCTGACACAAAACTTAGAACTACACTAAAAAGACTTTGTTTTTCTTCAATCCTAACCTTACCTAAGCCTCACTCTCAAATGTTTCACAGTTTTGCCTCAGTATCATATTATCTAAGAGTAAGATGCTGTTGCTTCCCACACAAGCCATTCTTGTAACATTAGCCTTGCTTCATCTTGTTTGCTGTAGTGCGAACTAATCCCCAGGAGATACCAAGCACATTTGGATTCCACTGCAGTCACCCACAAATGCAGGTGCCCTGCAGTTACTCTGGTTTTTAGAATCAGATTCTGCTGTAGTATTAATGCTTCCTTTTGAGATTGGGAAAAAGGATGTTTCCAAATCCTGCCCTAAAATACCATGCCTGCTCAGGTGTTTGCCTGTAATTTGTTTATGTCTGTTACCGTTAATCTTTCCTTTCTCTATTTTCCAACTTCATCTGAAACATCTAATAATTTTAATTGAAACCACCACATACAGTGGATTTGGATGATTAGAAAGTCTTAATGATGCAGGACTTTAATCTTCTTTGATAATAGCAACTGAGGTTTCATGCAACTATGAAGTTGTGAAAAACAAATGAGGAAAGAGGAGTTTAATCACACTGCAAAGAAGTATTTTACAGTGCAGCATGTTGTGTTTAAACTGCAATATTACAAATGTGTGGTAGTGAAGATCAATTTTTTCCCCTCAGTTGTGTCAACTTAATTAGATTTTCTTTATCAATAATTGTGGGGTTGTTGGGGGAGGAGTATTCGGGGGTGGGGGGAAGATGTGGTTATTGTTCTGAGACTAACAAGAGTCTTCACTTTGTTCTTAGCCCAGAAACTCCATAGGTACCAGCTGACATACACTGCTGTATGGCGTACGCTTGTGTAGTCATAGATAACCAAAGCATAAATCTGACCAGATCATGCTCCAAACTCTGTTTTAAAGTCCTTTTTTTATTTTCTTCAGGGTAGAAGGCTAGGTAGCAGAATGAATTCTTCAGATGCTGGGAAAAAATATCAGCAACACTGTATTAATACTGCTTACACACCTTTCAGCTGAGTGCTACTCATCTTGCTAAACCTTTGGAGCGATCAGCAAGGCCAGGTAAACAACCATCAGTAGTTACAGAACAGGGAGAAAAATAACTCACAACACCTCAGCTCCTTGTTACATCCATTCATTGAATGATTGATTGAGCAATTTTTAAATAGTTTCACTGCTGTTCTTATGAGACCAAGGGATTATTTTACTGAGGCTATTTTTCTGTGCAACATCCTCTTTTCAGCTACAAGCATTCAAGCTCTTTCAGCTGCCTAAGGTCCGCTGAACTCCTGCTGACTACAGTGAGCTCTACATGGCTTAAAGAACTGGCCAAGAAGGTAGTCCTTTCTTCTTTTCTTTATTATGACTTTGCTAGTATTTTCTATTACTGTAGCAAGCAAGTTCTAATACAAACTAGGAGATGTGTACATATCTTCTGTGTGGTTTCTGGTATTCCAATGTTACTTTATTCTGTCCTGTCATCTGAGTTACTGGAGCTTGCTGCCAAGGGCAAAGATGAAATGTATGGCAAACACAGTGTTCCCAGAAGCCTTCTGAATTTTCCAGACAGCCTGCCAAGCACAGCAGCTCATGTAAACTGACTTTGTACTGGATTCTAACTACAATAAAAATCTTCAAGTTTCAGAACCCCCTGGAAAGTGGGACTGTAACACTTCTCTGGAGTGCTCCTTTCCAAGACTTTTTAAAACAAAAGCCAAGACCTTCATATAATCATAAGAGCCATCTTCATTTCCAGTAAGTCACAAGCCCATCATTTATCATTGGCTAAGAAAATGATGAAAGTGCAGGTCCTTATGGTGCCAAAAGGGAAACCACAAATGTACTCAAGAAATATTTACGTACTAGAAAAACTCCAGGAGTATGGATACTTTAGATACTTCAGTCTTCCACAGTTTGCAATTGTTCAGGCTGGAAACACGAGATTTCCCCTTCTGGTACCTTTTACATCAGCCACTCCATCATTGTTCAGCGATAAGGTGACCCAGCTGGAATTCAGGAGAGCTACTGTTACTTTTTCCCCCCCAGTACAGCCACGGTTTCTGAGCAAGCCATTTAGTTTTACATGCAAAAGTACGTAAGCATCTGAATTTGGCATAACTGCTTCTGTTAGTACTCTTTTCCAATGTAAGGATTTTCCAAGCCCCTTCAGCAGCCGCCTTAATCAGGAATTATATAAATTGTTATGCTTTTTACCAGAAAACATCTGAGGTATTTGAACAGCTTTTTGCATCCTACATGCTTCTTGCCCTTCCCTTAGTTTTTGAAGTGGTCAAATGCCCAAAATTATAGCAGTGACCAGAGCTCAGGCGCCGAATCGTCCCGCAACACGTACCAACAGCAGGTGGCAGTAGGGAGAAGCTCGCTCCTCCTCGGCAGCTTCTCTTCCACCTTCCTTGGCATAAGAGGAATTGCTCTGCCGCTCCTAGAGAAAGGCCTGCTCTGATCTGTGGATAGTCCGTATGTTCCATGCCATCAACCATCAGGTGAGCTGAGGTTGGGCCTTATCGCTTTTGAAAATGTTACAGGTGGAAGAACATTTGAGCATTTTCTGGCATATAAAAGCAAGACAAACGCCCTGTAGCCTGTTAAGAGATCCTCAAGTATAGTAAGAAGAGTAGCATGAAGTGACCCTGTGAAAGCATTGAGGCATTACTCAGTATAATGTTAATGTTCTAATAGTCAAAAAGGCAAGCATCGTGAATTTAAACTGACTTGGATTTAATTTGGGATAAAAAAGAAAAACCACAGAAACTACTTGGATGGCTGGGAATTTGCCAGGAATTCAGGGAACTTGGTTTCAGTCCATTTTCCAATTTGTCCCTAATTAAATTAACTATTGTTACATCAAGGACTGAGACCTATGTTTCGGAAATGCTAGACCCTTTTGTCTCTTTTCCAAATAGCTGTCCTCTCTTGTTTCTCAAAGCCACGAAGAAGACTTAGGATTTCCATGGAAAGCAGACGTTTTTCTGCATTGCAACACATGCTATAACTTTGATAAGAAAAGTGTCTACTCAAAAAGTGGCTACTATGCACAGAGCAGCTGAGGTAGGAAGAGGTTTACTGAGATCACCTAGTCTCACCTTGCTACTCAAGCAGGCCACCTACAGCATGCTGCCTGGGGTGACATTCAGTGAAATTTTTTAATGCCCAGTTTGCTGAGCTATCAGGGAAAAATCTGGTTTTGTTTGCGTTTCATTTTCCCAGTAGCTTGGCCACTTCTCTGAATCACAGAAAGAATCCTTATATGATTGATAAGCAGGCTTAAAGAAAACTACTAGACTCAGTTGTTTGTGTTGGCCTATGAACCCTCCCCAAGCACCTTGCTGGCACTTTGAATCATGTTCTTGGTCAGCTTTTCTTTGAGACAAACCTGCAACTGAAATGGCATAGGGAGTCTAATAAACCTATGCGTGTGTGTATCCTTATTTATATACTGATCAATCTGATAGCAAAAGTCTCATGATGTCATTGGGAAAAAAAGAAGTAATTGTATTTTCTATGTGTTCCATGAACAAAACAAAAAACAAAAGATGCTTGCTATAAATATATGTCTTTACATAGTCGAGAAATCAGAAATAGTAAGAAGTGCTGAAAGAAGGGTATTCTGTTTTATTTTAAGCATCAATATGTGCTGGAGCACTATACAACAGATGGCAGATAGCAAGAAACAGAGCAAAGAAAATGTCCTGTAAAGATTGCTAAATTTGTGGCAAAATCAATCACAATAAGCACAGAATATGATCCCACAGTTAAAATGGGATTTGGTGTTGCGGTCTGCTGGATTGCCTATTGCATGGTCCAGAACCACCAACATGCTTTCATTGATTTCAGTTTGATCTCAAAATAAACAAATCTGTTAAGCAGTCCAGAAGTTAAATAAGTACAAAATATTATCTGGAACTTGTGAAACAGAGAACATAAATACATGTTCAAAAAGTAGAAAGCAATAGCTTTGTCCACACTGGGCACATTTGCTACTGAAAAGTTGGAAGAGTTATTCAACTATAGTAAACTGACTTCCACTCTCAGTTATAAAGTGTAATTTTGAACTAATTGGACTGGAGCCATCCTTTTGTTATTCATGCGTCCAATACCAGCATCTCTCAATTTTGTTTATAGGTAGACTTCAGTTGTGCTGTCTAAAATAACATGGTTTAACATTTTTACTCTCCAGGTATTTATGTGGTTTGAAACAGTGTAAATGAATACTTCAAGCCAGAGCTATATTTATTCCTCAGCGTACTGTGATTGGATTCCATTACAATTAAAACTTCATGTCAGCATGGGTGTAACTCATGAGACCTTCATTGTGTTTGAGGGTGTAGTCACTAGGAACTGAGATTGAAAAGGTTAAGTGACTAATAACAGAGTGAATAGAAAGGCAGGTAGCAGGGATAAAAAGGATAATTGAGTGGCACTATATTTTATTTTTCAACCAGCAGGAAAAACTGCAAATGAAGCAGCTGTGCTGTGAAGTAAACACAAGCTGGAAAACAGCAGAGAAAGAAAAATAATGGATGCGGATCAAAATATTTTGGTTTCATAAAAGAGAAATTTTGTTGTGCTATCCTGGTGCAATGCCTTTTATGTAGAACATCTATGTATTTCGTTTCCAAACTTCTCTTTGGATTAAAAAGCCCCAAATATTCCAATAGCATGAAAACAAAAAATTGCATTACTAGAGTGTATAATTTGGGAAGAGATGAGGTTCCAATTGAAATGCCAGCAAAACTGACAGTTTTTAGACAAGTTTCAACAACAAAGAAGAAAATCAGTTCTGGTTTACCCACTAGCTATAAAAGAAAAAAAAATCCTGGCAGTATACAGTTTGGTCTAAGTTTTCCTCTGCAAAGGATATTTATTAACACCTAAGTGCTTAGAACAAAAGTAAAAAAATTCAAAACATCTGAAGGTGAAAAAGAGTCTATAAAATTCCACTTGAGTTTTATATTTCAGTTCTTAAAACTGGGCTGAAAGTGTTGCTGTGCATGTTCTCCATGAAGCAGTAATAAGATTTGATGCTCAGTTAGCTCTTCTCATTATGTGCCCTGCCTGGTAGCTGCAGTTCACAAGAACTTATAAACTTGCCAAACTACGATCCAGATTTTTAAAGACATTTCTACATACTACACTCAGGAAATTGGAATGAGGCATCTAAAAGCCTTTGAAATGGGTCCTGTATCATTTCATAACTACATAGTCCAGGCTTGCTTCATAAACCAGTGCTCCATTACAGCTAGAGTATGTTCAAGTTTTGCCTATGAAAAAGCAACGTTTGTCAACATAATCCTACAGCATTCACCAAAAATGCCAGCATTGAACTTATATGTTAGAAACATCTCATATTGATTTAAAAAAGGTAGGGGGAGAAGGAGCCCCTCATGAATGTCAGAGCAAGACACCTGTGTATGCGCAGATTTCTCCAGGGATTTGTAGACCAGAATCCAAGGAGTTTGATTTCCAACGATACTGCTTTCCCCTCTCACAAATCCTGCCTGCACCAAAACGGGAAAAGTGTGTCTTATCTACTGAAAGAAACTGCAAATATCCCCATCCTTCAAATAGGAAGGCAGGTTTTGTTTTTATTCTCCAGGACAGATAGAGGCAGCTGAGGGCTGCGTGAGCATGGGACTGACAGGAAGAGTGCCCTGAAGGCTGAACCTCTTTCATGTGGCTGAGCAACATTGACCTTTGGAAATGCTAACAACCAAGGAAAACTTTAACAGGAAAATTTTAAAGGCTGTTGTAAAACAGGATGATAATTGTAATATTAAATAGGTAAAATGGAATAGCAAAATCCTGGCCCAGAGGTAGCAGTGAGCAACACCATAGTTGTTCATGTAACAGGTGAAAAAAGTTAGCTTACAGGAGAAACAGTGTGCCCTCCAGGGCACAGGGAAGCAGCATAGGGCCCCAACTGCTAGTGCTGCAGCCAAGAATGGAGCTTGCCAGGATGCATAATCACACAGCCACTACTGTCAGCTGGAGGTTAAAACCACAGTCAGTCTTTAATATAACAAAGAGTAGGTTAACACAGATGTTAGAGAAGGAGAAAGTCATGTTGGTCTTTTTCAATACCCAAGTCCAACTTGTTTGAAGCAAAATCTTGAGGTGAATTGCATTTCAGGCCAGATCTCACAAAGTTCTGGTTATCCTCTTACTTCAGCAGAAGATAAAGAGGAACCCAGGAAGATGCCGGGTTTATTGTACAGTCGGGCATTGGATTAGATGACCTTGAAAGGTCCCTTCCACCTCAAATTATTCTAGGATTCTATGACTGTGCTATTTGTTTCCCTCCATAGGCTGGCCTATACATGCCGTGTTCTGTGTATTGTTTCCCTGCACTGACATCCCTTTGGATTATCCTTTACACACTCACTCCTCTACTCCTCCTATTCTCCCTATTTTTTTTTCCATCTCATTTCTCTACCTCCTAATCCTATCCCGAGGTATCACATGATAACTGTTCTGTTGCTGCCCTCTGATGTACACTTGCCTTTTCTCCAGCATGGCCAAGAAAATATCTTCACTGACTGACTAATACAGAAGTGTTCCCCTTAATGCTTCTCATCACAAGAGCTCTCAGAGTCTGCAAAATAAATACAAGTAAAATAGGGAGAGCAGTGATGCTTCTCCTAGCCCAGCAAGAAAATAATTCAGCTAGGTTTGTGTTCTGCCTTTCTGTAACTATGGCAAAACATGAATTATTTCAGTCCTTGTTCTCATCAAGGCCCAAGTGTGTGGAAAGGGATGTTATTGTGAGAAAATCCAGTATTAGGAAAGAATAGGGCACATCCATAGTCATGATTGTAATTAAAGCATAGCTCAAGCTGAGTATGTGTTTAAGGGCTTTCATAGCATTTGGGACTGAGACATGATGATGGTTGCATTAAGTATGTGCTTAGATGTAAGTTCATCATAGAGAAAAGGTCCTCTTTTAATTAAGTGTAGCTACTTAAAATAAACAGCAAATTTTGGGCTGCAGAGTTTATGTCATTTGCTGCACCAAGTCAAAACAACCAAAGCCTTGTCACATACACTGTAAAGATCCCAGGTCAGCTGCTCCAACATTTTTCCAGACATATTCAGAATGTGATCTCTGTGTGTACTGAAACAAAGATGGGCACAAAATTGCTAAATGAAATGTAAACCTTTAGAATCAGTTTTAAGCAATGCTAAGGTG
>WYDI02016360.1:0-13205 GCA_009867235.2 Psittacus erithacus
ACCCAGAAGGGTGAGATCACTGCTCAGTCAGCGGATGGTAAGCGGTTGTATTCTCTTCCCTTGTTATTTCCCTTATCGTTATTATTATTATTGGTGGTAGCAGCAGTGATTTGTGTTATACCTTAGTTACTGAGCTCATGGGAGTTACAGTCTTTTGATTTTCCTTCCCATCCCTCTGGGAGTGGGGGGGAGGAAGGGGGGCAGTGAGCGAGTGGGCTGTGTGGTTTTTGATTTACCGTTTGGCTTAAACCATGACAACCACAAACATTTTAATAAAGTGAATACTACTCATGGCACTTTGCAGCTAAAGAAAATAAATGATAAAACATTTTTTTCATATGCCATGTAATGGTACACCAGATATTTAACAAAAAATCAGAAAAGAAAATTAAGTAGTGCTCTCACATCATGAAATATATCCAAATAGCATTAATTTCCTCAAATATAGTAATTACTCCAACTTGCTTTGCACATAAAAATTTAACTTTCTCCTTATTGATCTTGAATATTGAAAATTTGAATAATATTTAAGAAGGTAATTAATTACATAAGCCACTTGTTTCTGTCCCTTAGCTGGATTGTAATTTAATCATTCTTTCAAGTGCAAATTAGGGTTAGGGTTTGTGAAACACTACTGATTTGCATGTTTAAAATTGACTTGCTGTGAGTGCTTGTGCTAACAAAACTCTAAGGCTCTGATGTCACCCAAAAATGGATATAAGAGCAAAATGATGAGAGGAATCATATGTAAATTATATGAACACTACTGCATTTGTTAGCAGTTGCACCCACTCCCCCAAGGGAAGTCTCCACTCAGCCCTTCTTTCTTCATTCTCCATGCGCAGCATGGTTGCCAGTAGAGCTGGTATTGGCATCCTGCTAGCTTTTGTGTTCCCCGGTGAATCCTGCTCTTTTTCCTCAGAGTATCACTTCCCTGGATAGTGCAGGAAAGCTACAACAAGCTTACCTGTCCAAGTATCCAAAAAGTTGCAGAGGAGGACAGGTAGCTGCTCCACAAAGGTGGAGGAAGGGAAAGGGAAAGGAAGTAATAAACGGCACACAGACATACACCCCTTTCCAAAAGGAACTGAAAGAAGTGGTGAAGGTGAAAAGCTGGGATATAGACCAGAGGATGTGCTAAAATTCTTCCCTTGTTGCCTTCTTTTGTGTGAGAATTGTTCTTTGTCCACCTTAGAGGGTTCAGAAAAGAAATGAAAGGCTTATTTGTAACTTTTCTGTCTATGAGAGGAAGGTGGCAAAACAGAATTTTTTCTCCTTTTGCTTCATACCCCATGGAAGTTGTTGTCTTACAGGTGTCTCTGCAGCTAAAGAGAATGGTGGGGGAGGATACTGTTACATTCCCAAAGGAAAGAAGACATCTGCAGATGCCATAATACAGAACATGTAACTTTGCCTTAATGTAGAAAATGTTTATATTAAGGCAAACCTGCAAGAGGTAGCCAGGACAAGGAAAGGCAGCGCATATGGTTCAGGTTAGTTGAGGGCAACCTCAAGGTTGATCCTAAGTATTAGTGGACATCAGGATTGCTGGAAATGAGCAAAAGCAAGATCTCCTAGCTTTACCCAAGGACTAGGCACATCAAAGACAGCTACTCTTATTCCCAGAATAGATAGCTAAATAATTCAGTAACACTACCAGTCAATGAATTTTAGACATGTATGGGTTGAATATTGGTTATATAAAGCTAAAAAAAGATTCCATGTGGTTTATATTAGTATATTAGAATTTTATTCAGCCCCTTTTGGATTGCTTTACACTAAACAAATCACATTGCACTAACATTGACACACTAACATATGTTGATGTGTCAATGTTAGTAAAAGGAGTGTGTAGCAACAGGGAATTTAGATTCCCTAGAATTAAGGACTAAAAATCATTAACAGTATTAGATGATACACATGCACAGAAAGCCAAATAACTGTGGCTGTTAGTGGAGGACAGCAGCCTGATAGTGATATATATTCATTCATTATAATCAAACCAACATTAACATATTCTGAAGTAAAAAGATTGCAGACATCTCACCAAAGAGCACCGCCACTCAGTCATGAGAATCCTATTTACACCTGACTTACAGAAATTATAATTCATAACAAAAACAGTTATGAATTAGTTAAAATGATGTATATGATTCTGTGCTCCAAGCTACCAGTGTGAGTGGTCACCTTACATGAACATTACCAAATAGAAAAACAGAAAACTAAATTCCGAAGCTAACAGTAACTGACCTAATTGCCATAGGTCAGATCCTGATATCACTGGCTGAATATCTCTTCTGACATGTGTGCAGACAGAAATCAATTAAAATGTTAATACTTATTTTTAAAAAGAATATTGAAGGTCAAAAGATGTGCATATTGCATTAAACATACCACATTTTTCTTGAGAAAAACGTACACACTAAATGCTATAGTAATTTTTACAGTATTTCTAATGTTATATTAAATTTTATTGCTGTATTTTAAACTGGTATATGTTCAGTTTGTACCTAATACATTTAATATAAAGCATGATAAACAATCAAATTCAACAACTAAGTACCTAGAATGACAATAAAATTATTAATATCCTGATTGATAGACACCACAGTTTAACTTCCTTTGTCAACAGGTCTTAAGTGGAGAAGAAGAAAGCAGGAGCTGTAATATGACTTGGCTTTAGTTAAGTTTCAGTTGCCGCACTGTGGTCAGGGGACCCACAGTGTTTGACTACAGGACTTGTGCGCCGTACTAAGCACATAGCTACAGGAAAGCAATTTAAACCACATACTAGCAATAGGCACAGAACCCTGAGGGTTTCTAAATCTACAGCTACATTACAGAGTTCTGTGTACTCCTAAGTACAGGATTTCAAGACAAATCTGGCAATTTCTTGATTAAGATTGCAGGCGCCAAAGATCCCCTGTGATTTGAAGACAGAGAGGGCGGCTCTCTACCACCCAAGAGGCTAAAGCCTTTTGATTGAGCAGTGGTCCTGCCACCCTGGTTACAGCAATTCACTGGAAAATGGTACTAGGTGCTGTGGGGCCTGAGGTTATAGCTGCTCATTCCCAGCTGTAGTTTGCTCTGGCCCCTACCTTTCCTACGGGTCAAAGAAAAGCTGTGGACCCAGAGCACCATCGAACTGAGACCTGTATGGCCAAAATACTGTAGCTCAGCCCTTGACACTGTTTCCAAACGCAATTGTCTTGGAGAAACTGGCTGCTCATGGCTTGGATGGGTAACTGTTCACTGCATAAAACACTGGCTGGCTGGCCAGGCCCAAAGATTGGTGATGAATGGAGTTAAATACAGATGGTGGCTGCTCACAAGTGGTGTTCCCCAGGGCTCAGTATTGGGGCCAGTTTTGCTTAAAGTCTTT
This sequence comes from Psittacus erithacus, assembly GCA_009867235.2. NCBI lineage: Eukaryota > Metazoa > Chordata > Aves > Psittaciformes > Psittacidae > Psittacus > Psittacus erithacus. The sequence goes on from WYDI02016360.1 coordinate 3,383, forward strand.
ATCAGTGATCTAGGTGAGGGGCTGGAGAGAAAGATTTCTTCATCAAAAGGGTTGTCAAGCACTGGAACAGGCTGCCCAAGGAAGAGGTTGAATCACCATCCCTGGAGGTATTGAACAAATATGTGGATGTGGAGCTTAGGGACATGGTTTAGTGGTGGACTTGGCAGTGTTCGGTTAATGGTTGGACTCAATGACCTTAAAATTCTTTGCCAAACTAAAAGATTCAATGATTCTAACTGCTGCTGAGTAGTACAGGTACTTATAAAAGAACCAAACTAGACAGATTAATCTACATTTCTATATTATTCCGTGTTATTTCTCTATCGCGTTTCTGATCAGTAGTTTGCACCAAAATTGTTTTGCAATCCCAGGACAAGTTAGCAAATTGTAATATGGAGATGTCTGTGAAGAGGTCTAGTGACACACAGTCTGTGAGTTCCTATGACACCCATCACTGTGAAACTAGGGAAAAGGTACAGGTACCTCCGAAGCAAGAGTGGAACCAAGAGACCTGGAGCTTCATTTTCCAAAAGACTTTAGGCTTATCACCTAATCTCCCTGTGCTTCTATCACCCACCTGTAAAACTGAACAACTCCTTTAGCACCTCTCACGAATGTGTTGTGAAGAATGAGTTCACCAGAAAAGCCTAGGAGTTAATGAGTAAAGACTGGTACTGTTTATGCCATTATGGGCTCCTGCCTATAGTACCTGCCACGTGTAGTTAGCATCAGTACTGCGCTCTCGGTTGTAATATAACACAGAAACGAGGCCTAATGAAATTCATAGAATAGAAATAACACTCCTCTTCACAGCAGCTGCTCAACCAGAAATTCAGGTAAACTGAACTAATGGACCTTTGCATTTTTACTTTTGAATTTAAAAATGTAAACTGTTACAGATTATTACCTATTTACACCACTGCATTTCTCATTGGTTAACAGCAACATTTCTCCTCACCAAAAATAGGATTAATTCCTGTAGTTAAGTAAGGAAAATAAAGTGGCTAATTTACTTGTGATATTTAATTAACTTTGCATGAGCTATTGCTATGAGTAAATGGTAAATGCAGTTATTGCCAATTTCTGTGTGCTTCTCTAGCATGGCCACTGTGAAAAGCCAGAACTGTTTGCATATCTACTCATACTCAGTAGATATACATATCTACTCATACTTTCATACATTAGAAAATTGGCTTTTTACAAAGGCAATAGTCTGTCATCATCTCTCTGTCTTCTGCAGTATTTGCATATGTAAATTCATCTATCCCTCTATATGCTAAATGTGCAGATTTATCCTGAGCCTTTACATCAACTATTGTGCATATTATTTGGTACAGATCAAGACACAGAAGCTCCTGTCTCCATCTCATGGAGCCTACAGAAAAAATCAAGCACAGTGGGAGGCCCAGTTCTGTCAAAGGACAATTTTTTCTTGAGTGGCTTGTTTGATTTTGAATTCTCTTTAATGCCAGGCTTAGATGATGGGAGATTGATGGAAGTGATTTAGCTTAAAATAAAGCTTCTATTAAATGACAATTAGAACGATGCCTGTGTAATGCCAGACCTAATAATCTACCACGTGTTAATAAGACAACACGTCCTTAGAAAATGGCAACAGAAAACCTTTGTTTCAGGGAATTCCTGTATTTGCTTTCAAATTTATTTTTAAAATAACTGCTTTGGCATCCATCCCACATTAATTAAGGATTTGTTACTCCTGAAAACTGTCACACCTTAATTCACAGGAAAACTTTCATTTCCGAACCTTATTCCTAGATTTAACTCCTCCCCAGAAAGCCATTTTAATCAGCAAAAAAGATACTTCTGGTTTTCTTCTGGAACATAGCATGCTGACCACCTTTGACATTACAATTCTTTTCCCCAAGAATCAATAACCAGCCAGTAGTTGTTTTACTGTGTGCTTCATGAATACTGTAAATTCTAATAGATCAGCATGCTGCTTGCTATGATCTGCAAAAAACCTACTATTCTTTGGTTTATTAACATCTACATAACACTTGGTTTTAACAAGCAGCAATTGCTCATTTATTGAAAAACTTGCTGTAAATTACAAGCATAGAATAGATACTGCTGCCAAAGTCACCTCAGAAACTTGCAAAAGTGTAAGCTAAACAGGTAAGTGGCTGGAGGGCCCTGTAACTTTGAAATCCAGAGGTTGTCTCAAGCCAGTGGCAGCTAAGAAAGCTGGTTTCTGGTCATTCATTCTGCTAGTGGTCTAAGAAAGTGCAAAAAACCCCCACCCCAACCCAAGTCCTTCCTTGGTTATCTTAACTCCAGTTCATACCCCTGAGTGTGAACCTGTATGGCTGAGATATAACTGTGAAGATCCTCCTTTAACCATTCATTATGAGAAAGGAAGCTCACCTGAGCTCAGTGCCCCTCTTCAGCCTGAGTTGTACCAGTTTCTGCACCTTTCTTTGCAGCATGAGGGGTATTACCATGACATCTCAGCACTATCACTAAATTTCAAAGAGCTAGTGCTGCAGCGTGTGGTGGCAGAAACCAGGATGAATCCCCAATTTCAATGCTTACAGCTGGATCTAATGCTATGTGCCTGTGACTTTTTTCCTTTCTGCAAACTGCACACTGAAGCAACATTATTACATGGTTTGGCTTTAGTTTAGTAACTTTAAATCTTTTGAAATCAGTGAGGAAATGCCTGCTTATATCTGTAGCAGTAGAATTAAGCCCTATATTTCACCTAATAGGAAACAAAAACAAGAAGACATGGTATATAATTAAATATGTTTCTCTAGGAGAAAACAATCATAACATTACAGTGTGTGCAGCTGTGCCACCCTGCTCCTGCATGAAAAGGTTGAAATCAGTCCAGCGAGTGCTCAATAAGATGTTTCCTTCTTTGAAATCAATCAGATAATTTTCAAGTAACCAGCCACAGAATGTGCTGAAGTGAATTATTTGAACTAAAGCCATGCTATTATTAAGGAATTGGAATAGGTACAATATAACAGGAGCAGTACAGACCTGTCTATAATGAAGCCTGAATTTCTTTACTGAACTGCTGGATCATCTCATTTCAATTATTCGTATCTGTTTTATCTTCACTTTACCTGCTGAGATCTGTAGGCTCTTAGGAACAGGGGCCAGCTATGAACTGTCTCTCATGCTGTGCCTTTAAGCACAAGAAAACACTAGTATAGTTCAGTTTTCCCTGAGGCCTCTAAAAGCTATGGCATAAATATGTAATAATGATGTGGTCCCAATTAGGAATATCAAATAGCAGTTTATTAGTAACTTTTATTATCAAATAGCAGGCTTTAGTAACTTTTTTTAAAAAGTAGGTGGATACTTCTAATCAAGTTCAAATAAGGGGATTTTAGCATTTTTTCAGCAGTGGGAAAAGGTTGATTAAGCTGGGAGCTGATCTTTTGTAGCCAGGTGCTGAACTTTTTGTCTTGATTTGACATATCTTTTTCTGGCATAAGAATAAATAATAATGACAAGTTTTATTTTGAACCACTGAAATTCACGCTAACTGTGCAGAGCGAACCTTCATCAGTTCTGTGTTTTGTGAAGGAAAGGGATAAACCAGAGTAACCTCAACCAAGGAACTAGAAATAAGGATAATTATCTTCCGAATAAGCTGTCCTCAAGAAAGAAAAAAAGATTACAAGACTGGAAGAAACAAACGAGAGCTGGTATTGACCATAGTGTCTGAACAGGGAGAGATCCAGGTTTATATTCAGTCCTTAATATATCATACAAAATCAAAGCAAGGTGGGATAAGCTGAAGAGTTTTGATGAATGTGTGTCTTATTTTAAGGGTTGTGCTGACCTCTAGAGAGGGGACCTGCACCCCTGACAGAGAGGTGGCCCGCATCCTTTGCTTTTATAGCAGAAGGTTTGGGGCTCAAGTTATAACTTGAGTTTTATGTTACACCGAACTTCTTAAAATCCTGATTTATGCTTTACTCTTTATATATTGGATATTATCACCTCAGAAACCCTTCTGATTTCAAAGTTGTTTTGCATAAGATTGGGAAGATGAAGGCAAATCAGTTCCACTTTGTCAAGCTCGAGCTATTCCAAGGCAGTTTAGCAAAGGCTCTTTAAGCAGAAGAAATATCCCAGTTTCACAGAGGGCGATGTTTCACAGAGGGCGATGTTTCCCTGGGTCCCTTGATGTTAAGAGACCAGCCTGCTAACTATTAACATCTACCGTGGGACATCCAGCCTGCACCAGGGTTACACCCGACCGGGAAAAGCCTTTCCCTTCCTCCATGAGCCCTTTAGCATTTCCTAATGAGTGCCCTGGAAAGGAGCTGGGCCATTTTAAACCCAAGGTCAAGGGAATCTTTGTTAACTGAGAGAACCACGCGGCTGCTTTGGGGCTTTTCCTCAGTGGGATCGGGCTGGGCAGAGGGACAGGGCAGCCCTTGCTGGCCTGGTGCCTCCGCAGGCCTCTGGGCCTCCCTCCAGCAGCCACCCCCAATAACCCCAGCAACCTGCTGGCAGGCCCAGCGATGGGGTAGGGTTTCTGTCTGCAGCCATGCGGAAGGGTTTCCATGGCCGCCTGCTCCATGGTTGTGCTCCCAGCAGGGAAGCTTTGTGCGACAGGACAGGCAGGGGCAGGAGCTCCGTGCCGTTGCCTGCAGCCCCATTTCTGTGTGATGGGCTTTCTCCCCACCTGTGCCCATAACCTCTGCCACACAAACTGACCCATTTCCCCCCCTCTCCTTGGTTTGTTTTGTTTCTTTCCACAGTTTTTTTTTAAAAAATTTGGCTTAAAAGAGCACATCTTACCTTTCCCAGCATTCCCAGTGCAGACTGCAAGGGTGGTCCAGGAGCACTAAGCCACCCCACAAAGAGTTAAAAAAAGTCTTGCCCTAATCAAGAAAATAACCCCAATAAAAGACACTGTTTTGTGGCTGAAGCAAACTGGTTGGAGATGTCGTCGTTCCTGTGAATAGCCAGATCCCAGCCCTTGTCTGCGTGGTGAGAGGACAGGATGCGGAGAACAATGTCCCCAAGCTCTGGACTCAGAGCCCAGCCGCCAGCCTTTGCTCAGGTCTGGGCACAAGAGAAAGGTATCCCACAGTGGGCAGCTGCCACATGCCCACAGTCAAGGGGACATGCCAAGGACTACTGAGAGGCAGCCTGAAAGCCTGATCTTTCACCCGCTCATTTCCAGCACTGATACATAATGCATTGAAAGGTGGAGCCAGGCTTCATCCCTATTAATCCCTTAGGGATGGGAAATTGGAGATTACTTTTGAATTGGAAATGGTGCTGACAGTCTTTTAAGAAGTAAATCTATCCTGAGCAAACACATAGAAGGGGAAAACTGTTTTCCATTGTGACAAGTGCTGGTTTCAAGGAGGTTTCATTCTAGCTGTGCTCCACTCACAAAATTACGGTTTTCGATGGAATGCGTTTTTTTGACAGATTTATATGGCAAAACAAGTCACATTCATTTTTTATGTTTCCTTTTCATACAGGGGAAGAAACTGCTTCATGCAATTTGTCCAGCAAGCAGTACTCTTTCTCTGACCCTTACTGTTAAAGTACATGCCAAGATCCATGAAAAACAACCCATTTATTCTGACTTTTGACAAACCTGTTCCCTCATTTCTAAGTATATGTGGCCCCAGGTTTGCAAACTGCCATTTGTGGATACAGGCATCTGTGCAAAGCAGCTTGCGGGTTCACAGCTTACATTGGAGATCTGCTGCTACAAAGTGAAACAAATGATAAGACTGATGGACACTAAAGTATATTGACAATGCTATTATTATTGAAAAGTGCTTGCAGGAATGCCATTTTAGAAATAAGCAATAATGTCTGCCTTGAGGAAATCAGACTTCAGCCTCTGCCTGTAAAATGGATTTCATTTTACACTCAGTCCTTTAACCATTCACCAGTTCCTCTTGCAGTCCTAAATACATAAAGGAGGAAATCAAGCCACAGAGAATTGAATTCCCTTCCACAAATGTTGTAAAGGGCTCTGCAGGGCTGCCTTCAGGAAGCTTGGGTTCAAGGCACACAATGCTGCTGCTGCTCAGGAAGAACAAAGGAGTCCAGCACGGTAGAGGCGTGCAGCAGAACTCTGCCTCACAACCTGCTGAGATCCCAGGGCATGGGGCAGCAAACATTGCCTTTCAAACACTGTTCAGGCTGGGGAGACATGCTTCCATGTGGCTCATGAGAGTCTGTGCTGAAGCAGGCCCCTGGTAGGACCCATGGCCCCATAGGGGACCCATGCTAGAGCAGTCCATGCCTGAAGGACTGTAGCCTGTGGAAAGGACCCCTGCTGGAGCAGTTCTTGAAGAGCTGCAGGCTCCAAAAGTATTCTGATGCTGCTCCATCAGATGCTCTATCATACAATGCAAACAGAATAATGAGCGCTATATATGTAAATCTATCTGCACCATAGCTCCTGAACTGTGAAAAACATGTGGGTGGAGAAGGAATGTTTCCGATTTGTTTGATCCACATTCAGTATATTCGCTCTTGGTGAGTCCTTGAAGCTTGGCTCAATGTATGAACCTTTGCAGTTCTTTTTCCGCCCGTGTGTTTCTGAATGAAAGCCTTTCCATACAATGCTCTCAATGTCATAGGGCAAGCCAAGCATCTTTAAAGCACCAGAACTGCAAGATTTTTATTTGATTCTTGAGGGGGGCACAAATGCCTTTGCTAACCTCTCATTGGCATTTCCACACCTACACAAAGCCAGGAGTATGGGTTACTGCGACAGCCACTTACTCTGTTTTCGGTTACTATCTGCCTCTTTCAAACCTGCCTGTGTGCACCAGAGACCCTTTATATTCTTTCTGGGCCAGAAACTCAGGCATTCTCTGAAGGTGTGGCTGGAATTTGCAACATCCTAAACCTATATCATGTTAAAACTGCCACTTTCCAAAGTGAATTTCCCATGATATCCCCTCACTTTATCACCTCAGCAAACAAGCAAGATCTAGGAGCTTTTATCTGGGAGCCGTGCTCCAGAAAGAACTTACTGTCAAAGCTCTCTGAACAAGTTTCTCAAGTTTAAGTTATAAATAACATTGCTTGCTGTGACCTAAACAAATAAAAAGAAAGAACATCTATAAACTTTCCTTGAAAGAAAGTACAGAACATACAGCATACAGCAACTTCCTCTTGCAGCCTTGTGAGAACATGAAGGTGAAGGTCATGGATAGCAGAAGTCTGGGTTAAAAAAACACACAGGGATCATGAAATAATGATATAGACTCATTCTGTATCTGCAGAGCACAGGCTTAAAAGGGAGCTGTTCAGACACTGCGTCCAGCTCTCAACTGTCACAGGAAACCATGACTCTATGAGGCGTTTTTGTAAGCATATCAAGTTCAGTCTTAGAATTTGTTTGGGTTTTTGCCTTCCTGAATCTTAGAAGTAGTCTCCTCTAGGGTCAGACTACTCTGGCAGTTAAAAATCATCTTATGATTCCCTGCAGTTAATACTCTTGCTCTTTTTCCAGCATTATCCACCAGTTCAGATAGTTCTCCCCTCTCCTGTCAGGTTTATAGAAAACAATTATATCTTGTTGCAATTCAAGAGAAAGCTGCTTCTCTCCCCTCTTTCTTCTCCTGCTCCTCCTCCAGCAGTGCATGCTGGCTAGAGAAAAGAAAGTCAAGGCTACATCAAGCATCCCATCCTCTTTCATCTCATAATCATAGTCATCACAAACCTTTAGCACATGAACTAGGCAGAAGCATACTCCACTCACAGACCAACCACCTTCCCTGAAGGAATGACAGCCATGCTATGGTCAGCTTTAATATATCACCCCACAGAGTAGATGTTTGATAGCAAAATAAGGAAAAAGGGTCAGCAACTGACAACTAAATTACATGGACGATACAGGGTAGTACTCAAACCAGTTCCCAGCTGCTGTTCAGTTTGCTAATACAGAGAGCTTCTGTGGTCTAGTGGAAACTCATGCCTTAAAAGAAAGCATCTTTCTTGGGATTTTATTCTTTATCAGTAGAAATGTGATTTTGGAATACTTGCAGAGGGAACATTTCCTTTTGCTCCAGCTCTTGCTGCTTATCTGTACATCCTGAGCAATGGGGACTTTTACTGCTTACTGCTGATCACAGCCAAAGAGCTTTTTGAATGGGAGAAGACTGCTGAAGAGGGTGGTGCAGTCCAGATGCACAAATGGATGTGTGGGACTGGAGCAGTGTATATCAGCCATCATATAAACAAAAGTATGCAAGTCTTAAGAGAAAGCTGCCAGCATCTGACTCTCAACTCTTTTGCTGGAAAATGTGAGCCTGTGATCAATAGTACTGATGAATAGGTTCATTATTTAACTAATAGTGAAAGGTGCTGCAGCCTATGTGAGCATGTTAATATCTTACACCTGCTAAGTGAAAAAAAGAAAATATATTAAAATAATAAAAGTGTTTTGGAAGCAGTTGAATAAAAAATTAAATTTATGCTATTTTGGCATGTGCAATACCTTTTGGTTTAGTCCTCTTGCTTCTAAGGCAATTTGGAGCTCACAAAAGAGAGAGGTTGACAGCCAAGGAAAGATACTTATTCTCTTTATTCTCAGACCAGGTACATTAAAAGCATCTGACTTGTTCTAAGCTTTTGAAGATGACTATCCACTTTGAAGTTTGCCTTTTCTGTCAATGAAGTCAGCAGGTTTTCATTTCTGTCTGTGGAAAACATGAGGTACTTTGAAGTTTTCTTTTTCTGACATTATCAGCAGTACTTTGAATCCACATATTATAAAAGACATTTTTTTTGGAAACATCCTCATGATTCTGTATTAGAATATTCAGTGTGAGTGTTTACTTTATTTCCTCTCTGGTTTAATGGCCCGTTTTTCCTGTAAAGCATGGTCTGAAAGATAGATACAGCCTGACAAGGCATTTTTGGTCTTACCTGTTGGAATGCAAAGAAACTAATCAATAATCAATTATAACATTGTAACACTTAGCAAAGAAATAAATGGGACATTAATGAATATTAAAATTGTGAATAAATAGAACATTTTATCATGTGTGTTTTTATCATGCATATTTTCCCACATATATTATGAAAATTGAGAGAATGCTGTTGCATTATGTCTGTATTCAGTTTTAACATGAATTGTTTAGGACAGAAACACAGAAGTTTACCTTCGCCTCTAGTGTTATTTAAATCTTGGAAATGCATTTTAGCTAAGTCAGATGGAATAACATTCATCTAAGAAAAAATAGTTCATATATGAGATGAGAGAATGAGAATACAGGAAATTCAATTAAATATGTGAAAATCCTTTTTTTACTGTAGGGTAGAACTCTAGGAACTGGTTGCCAGGAGAAGCTGAGAAGTCTTCATCCTTGGAGGTTCTCAAAACCACAGTCATTGCCCTGAACAACCCACAGGAGTTGACCCTGCTTTAATGAGATGGATTGGACTAGACAGTCTCCAGCAGTGCCCTCCAACCACAACTTTTCTGTGATTCTGGTGACTTATCATCTTACAGCAGGTTGCAATGTGATGCTGTTGCTCATATAAATGTGGCTGGAAACAAAAGCAATAAAAAACCATGAATGAGTAGAGAAACTGAAAAAATAAGTGCCTGAATAAGTGCCTAAACTTCAATGAGAAAATTAACATGAGCCAGCAGTGTGTGCTCACAGCCCAGAAAGCCAACCGTATCCTGGGCTGCATCAAAAGAAGCATGACAAGCAGGTTGAAGGATGAGATCCTCCCCCTCTACTCTGCTCTCGTGAGACCTCACTTGCAGTATTGCGTGCAGTTCTGGTGTCCTCAACATAAAAAGGACATGGAACTGTTGGAACAAGTCCAGAGGAGGGCCACG
>WYDI02016360.1:13305-27135 GCA_009867235.2 Psittacus erithacus
AGGCCAGGCTGGACAGAGCCTTGGGTGACATGGTTTAGTGTGAGGTGTCCCTGCCCATGGCAGGGGGGTTGGAACTTATGATCTTAGGGTCCTTTCCAACCCTAACTATTCTATGATTCTATGAATTCCTAGCTCTGGTCTGAATCCTCACCTCTAAAATAATGTTCAAAACCTAGAGGGGATTCAAAAAGTGGTACACAGATGGTTGTTCACCTGAAAAAAGAAACGTTATTTCATAATCAGAACTCTTTCTGCTTGATTTACTGACAAAATGGCTTACTCACAGTCCTATAAGTTTGTGCAGCAGCATTTTCCAGTAGTGGAGAGCTGGCTCAAAAAAAAAACAGACTAGAAATAAGATGCACTTTTTAACAAAAAGAATGATTTGGTATCTGAGTAAGTTAAATTCTGGTACTATGGTTTGTTTAATGCAAAAGATAATCTTGAATGATCAGTTCTGATCTTAAAATGTGCTGCATCTAGCAGCATACACTGACACTGGAAAAGTCTGGACTGTTTCTTTATTGGCATACCTACCCAAACGGCTGAGTATCATGGCTTTGCTTCATTGAGAAATTTATATCGCAGAAGTAAATTAGAAGTATTGTACGGTAGACTGCATGTAGATGGTATTTAGACTATCGATTGTAGGTAGACTTTAGACAGATAGTCTTTGTATTTTTAAAATACCAGACTCTGAGGGTACTGCAGGCTCAGAGCAGTATATGTCTGACGACACGTGTGATTGCGTTACAGTATGCCCCATTTCAAAAGCTGTGATTGTTATTACCAGATCAAGTTTGCTTTGTGGTATGACTTACACACAAAATTAGCCCAAGGATATTACAGGGTGTTGATCTGTCTGTGAAGGAATAAAATGGGATGGCCAGTACTACCAAATGAGTAAAAAGTGAAGGAGTAGTTCAGTGTATAGGGACCCAAATTTAATGGCATATCAGGGTCACTCAAATTCTCTAGATAAGATCAGAGCAGGAAATGAATGCAAGGCTTATGCCTGCACAAAGAGGCCATTCTTTGCAGGAATACAAGTATTACACAAAGTAAGTGGGCAAAGTTTGCCTCCCACATTTCTTTCATTACTCATACCTAACACCTGCTAGTTAACTAACATCCATTTTTCATACTGGCCTGCTCCAGTTCCATTGAACATTAATGTCAGTAAAACAATCTCTCACTTCATGTTTCTTTGCACAGATAAAAATGGTAGTGCTGCCAAAGCCATGCAGGCTGAATTCAGAGATATTTATCAAGTTTAAAGCAGGATGTACCATATTCTCAACCTCCGATGGAAGACAAGGTTGCCATTGAATTGGAGGAAAAAGTAAGTAGCTGTCTACACCCAGCAACAATGTGTGTCTGCGTAGGGCTCAAAAAAGACCATGTGCTGGAAGCAAACAAACCTTCTAACAGGCAGAGTGGCAATTTTCCAGTTTGAGATGTAAGTAGAACGCCAGACTTCATAAGCATTACAGTTCTTCATGGAATAGTTATTGCAAATGCAAAATCACAGTTTTATGTCTTGCCTGGAAAACACTGTATATAGCTCCTGAGCACACCTTTGCATTAAAGTAACCCATGATAGACCAGTGACTCAGAGGGGCTGTTGTTTGGTTACTTTTCACCACCGATATTGATAGAAGAAGAATATTCTCAAAATCACCTGTGCAGTAGCATCACCACCTTGGCAGTCTGCAGCATGGCCACATGTGACTTTAGTATGGAGACATAACACTCTAAATCAATACTGCTTGACTTCAGGGAGACTGCAGTGATTCACGCTGCCTGACAGTACAAACACATTAATCTAGAGGGTCAGAAAATGGATCAATTGCTATGCTTTTTGCTATCTTTTGTATCATCATGTACTATACAGTAGAAAGGAAGTTGCTGATGAGGCAGAGAAAAGGGTCCTATGCACATCTGTGTCTGCTGAGCAGAAAAAATGAGGGATACCCTCATAACCTTTGCTTTCTTGTGTGGCCAAAAAAAACATGGTTAGACATATTTATTCTGTAGTCTCTAACCATACTGACAAGACTCTGATGAATAAGAATTGCCTCAAGCACAGTATTCTCTTTTTTCATTCTCAGTGACTCTCCGCATAAGCTGTCCTTCATGCCCTAATTCTTTATGCCAGTCTGTATGCATTTTGGGCTGTGGTACTTTGACATGCTAATGATTTTGCTGTGCTGTTAATAACTTGAAACTCCAGGACACCTGGTGATATCATCATTACCAGCCTGTTCTGGTTGATTTGTATTCTTGCCAAATCTCAATCTAGCATTTTCAGCTGGGAAAAAATAACATACCTATCAGGGAGGACAGGTAAGGGGTATTTGGCATGATCCCTACCTTACACTGACCTACATTGCTTGCGAGAGCTAAGGCACATGACCTGCATGTTGGGAGTACAAGTTTAGCAAGGGCATTCACTTGCAGGGAAGGGACTTTCCTTTGACTATTTTATTGCTTCTAAATGAACTTTGGAGTGTGGAGGAGGGAGTGGAAAAAAAAATGTGTTTGCTGAATGTGGGCAGCACAGGCACATTTAACACAAGTATTCCTAGGTAGCACCACCAGCCTGCCCCTGACCTGGTAGATCTGAAGGAACAGAGCAGCTTTGTGACAGCTTAAGCCTTTCCTTTAGAAACTGCCAGTGGCTCCTGGGTAAGTTTGTATTGCTCCCCTCTGGCAGTGAGACTGAGAGCCTAATTTCATTCCACATGGTCTCAGACCTCCAAATCAGTACTTTTATAGCAAGTCTGAACTTTCAAAACAGTGTATAATTATACATTAAACCCTGCAGTCACCAGCTGAGACGTTATCACAACAGTTTTCTAATAGGAAGGAGATGCAAGAGGCTGTTCCCAGTGCCACACAGTGATGTAACTTTATTAATGTAAGGTAATGTTTTGACATTTCCATTATGATTGCTAATAAAAGCAGAAGTAAAAGATTATTTACACCTTGGAACAGACAGTGGTATAAGTCTATTGGCTTACATTAAAGATTCAGCTAGCTCATATAAAGTCAGTGTTTAAAGAAGAGCATAAGAATAGGACATACATGGCACCTTCCAAATTTCAGCAATCCAGAGAAGCACCTCATCAGGAAGCTGCAATAGCAGTTATTTCTGTTGTCAGCAGTCTTATCTTCTACAAACTCTTGGAATGAAGTCACCATTCAGCATCCAAAGTACTCTATGGCATGAGTTCCACCATTTGGCCTTATACTATATGAAAAGAACATCCTTTTGACTGTTTGGAATTGAGCAGTGTTGAACATCACAAATTTCTTTTATAGCTAGAATTTTTGAATCATGAGAAATGGTGAATAATGATCCATGCTTAATCTCTTCTTGTCATTCAGATTTTGTAGACAAATATAACACCTCTCCTCTCCCTAAGTTGTCTCTCTTCTACTTTGAAGACACTAAGATGATATATTCATTCCTAATAAAGATGCCATTCCTTTGATCTCTTCTGCTTCCTTTCTTTGACTCTGCCATATCCTTGTTGTGACAGAAGGGTTTGAAGAGTCTACAGTGTTAAAGGAGTAGGTGCACTATGGATTTATTTGGTAATATAATGATGCTTTTTTGTGTTGCTTTCTATTTCTTTCATAAGAATCACCAATTTTAAATAGTTTCTGTGCCTTTCTGTGAAAGGAAAAGAGGCTGCATTACAGGAGTCTGCAAGAACTCTGCTGTGGTGAACACTTGACACAAATAACACATTACAATAGTACCATCTTGATGGATGGTGGGATGATGCGCTGTCTGAACTAATGATTAGAAGAGCTGCATTTCCCAATTTAATGAGACACAATGAGGTAAGCAGATTTGACAGTTGGTTCCTGAGAGGCTGCCTGCCCCTTGTTGAAAGTGTTCCTTGCCTAATGTTTTAGAAGAGAGAGACGTCATTTACGTGGGAGTTTTCTTGCTCTGCAGGCAGCCAATTATTGCCTATCACATCTCACACAGCTGCTATTTCGCACACACAAGCCCAGGCAGATGTCACATCCTATTTTCACAACTCCAACCAACCAATAACAGCAAACATGGAAAATGCAATATTCCAGGCCTTGCAGGTAGAGTCTACATTGCCACCAATTATAATATTCTCCCCTGTGTTATGGAAAAGCCTAATCATTAACAGTAAAGCAAGTCTGTATCTAATGTCCTACTTAACAAGGTAAGGATTACATGTGCAAATTCTTATCACTTTGAAGTTTTAGCCATATGTGGAGAAATGGTATTTATTTCTGAATATTGAATGCAGATTTGGCTCAGATGAATTTTTTAAACTATTCTTAGAGCTTAAAATTACCTAATCAGATTTATGATCTGGGAGTACCTTGGCTTGTAATCACTGCATTGTACTCTGTAATCAGGTGCCTGCCACAGATACTTTCTTAAGGCCTTGATTATATGTCATCAGCTGCTCTCCAGCTTTCACTGTGGGTGAAGTTTTTCCCATGTGTGCAATGCCAATAAATAAAGTTTCTGCAACAGTATCTCTCAGTGTGAAAGACATTTTTCTCAGTTTTTGTAGAAATAAAGAACAAGTGCCACTACTGATAGTCTGCAATAATTGTCTAATAACTGACAGGATTTTCAAATCCCTTCCTGTTCCATAGTCAGTAGCTCAGCCTGGAAAGAACACCCATACCTAAAGCTCAACATTTATTTCCAGACTTTCTAAGCATCTCTCTGAGGGTTTTTCTATTTCAGTAGTTAGGTGGCTCTAAGTGAGATCCCACTCGGCCTCAGAGACAGCCCCTGCCTCACTGAACCTGCACTCGCACAGAGGTCTGCAGGTGTTTCCACATGTAACATCGCTGCTGGACACACAGTGGCATGTTCTGTGGAAATAGAAGGAACTAGGAAAATCAAAATGGCAGCCTCCTGCATATATCCTGTCCCACATGGCCAGTCTGGGAGCACACTGACTGGAGTGCGTCACTTGCTCAGCACTCAAAGGGAGCTGGAGGGATCAAGGCCTTACAGACTGAGCACACACACATTGAGAAGCCAATTGGTCCATGAACATGAACTTCTGATCATTCCTCAGGGACATCAATATAAATAAAAATGATTTAAGCTGTTGCAATATGCCCTGGCTTATACTGGGTAAAATGTTCTTTCTGGAGGGCACTGGGATCCATTTACTATATGGGAACATCTGTCATACCTCTGATGGAGAAGCTATATCATTTTCTGTTTTGAACCTCAATGAAGTACAACTACCTATATTGAAGAAAATCACTTTCTGAATGGATGAGTAGGAAAAGTCCATTAATATATCTCCTTAGTGTTGTGAGCAACTGAGTAGTTTTCCCTGAGTAGTTTGGCCAGGCAAAATTTCTATCAAAGTTTTTACAGACATTTTTATAGGTAATGTTCACATATTTTGATTTGATCAGGAAATGAAAGTCGCTACATAGATGGATTTTTAGGCATTATCAAGATAACATCAGTGTACAGGGATTTTGTTTCATTTTTTTCAATGTTATATATTCCTTCTTGCAGAGATTTTGCCAAATAGCACCAATGATTCCCATGATTCCCAAAATTAAATTAAAAGGGAGACAGATTACTTTATTGTCTGGCCCAACTGGCTAAGTGGAATAAAAAAGGCATTATTTCAATTGTTATTACCGATAACAATCATGCATTACATAAAAGCTTTCTCTACTGAGAAAATGTGATTTGAAGCTTGTTTTTAAATACAGCAAGACAGGGAAGATCATTCAGTCCTACCTGTAGTCATGTGCTGAGCCAATATATCTAAGAAAGATATGTGACTGAATGATAGTGCACTCTACTTTGATTTCATAAACTCCTTTCCAAAAGTCTATGGGGATATATCCATTCTTACCTTTAGATGTTTATGTTTTATGCAGATTTTTATTACAGGATTACAACACTTAGGGGTTTAAAATACACCCTGTAAAACATAAAGGATGAAAGTGTCCACATCTTTGACATAGCTTGTCTTTTTGATTAAAAACCATTGTTTTCTTAAATACTAGTTCAGAGTACCTCTAAAAATCAGCTGGAAATCTAGCTGGTTCTCAGGACTTAGAACGATACCACCATTTGAACAGCCTTTTCTCTCTTTTGTGTGACCAATAGACTACTCAAACCACACTAGTAATTTTTATAGCTTGTGTCATCATGATCTATTGCATCTCCATTAAAGCAAGCAACAGGAAGGTCTTTGTAAAATTAATTGGGTCATATTGTTATAATGCTGGAGTAACTCAGTGGTGAATAAGGTTACATGTTTCTGATGTACAGGATGAATAACTGCATAGTTATGACTTACAACTGTCCTCAGAAACAGTTAACTGGGGACATTTGAATCCTGTCTGTCAGACAAAAGCAATAGCTTTGGCCCAGGGAGAAGAAACTGTCCTGGGTTCATCATTCTTAAGGGAAGGGCACACTGCAATGACATAATGCACAACCAGAGCACTTCAGGAGCTCTGCCTAGAAGAAGGCACCTGGTTCTTCAGTATAGTAACAGAAAGACGTTTTGGCGCAAATCTTCCCCACTGAAGTAAAGAGTGAGGTACATGGCAGAGGGGATAAAACCACTGTAATCTATAGACATCATAGCAGCCTTCCAGTATCTGAAGGGGGCCTATGAGGATGCTGGGGAGGGACTCTTCATTAGGGACTGTAGCGATAGAACAAGCAGTAATGGGTTAAAACTTAAACAGGGGAAGTTTAGATTGGATATAAGGTAGAAGTTCTTTACCTCAAGAGTGGTGAGGCACTGAAATTGATTGCCCAAGAAAGCTGTGAATGCTCCATCCCCAGCGGTGTTCAAGGCCAGGTTGGACAGAGCCTTGGGTGGCATGGTTTAGTGTGAGGTGTCCCTGCCCATGGCAGGGGGGTTGGAACCAGATGATCTTAAGGTCCTTTCCGACCCTAACTATACTATGACTGTATGATTCTATGACATACTGCACTGGTTTTGTACCAAAGACAATATCACACACTGTCAAACCCAGCATCTGGTTTGCATTACACAGGGCTGTCCCCTTAAAGTGATGGAAAACAGTGGACAGAATTGCTTCAAATCTCTCTGAAGTGAGAGTGAAATGTAATGACTTTCACAAGGATACCAGCAAAGTAAGGCAACTGGTAGATCAGAACTTGAAGAAGGGCAGACCATGTCATGCCAAAGCTCAGTGAGAGTATTGACAGTTATGTCAGATAATAAACCCTGAGAATATGGTCTGGTAACCAAATTAAGTTATTACTGCAAAAGAGAACACAGACTCAGTGACAGTGCCTCATTTCTTGGCTTTTCTTTCTGTGATAACAGCCTCAGCCAAACACTTTTTGTCTCTTGGCATCACTGTATCCTGTGATAGCTGACACCAGGCTAAGTTATGGGTGAAGCTGACAAGACTCACAGCCACAGACCTTCGAGGTGGAGTGACACTGTTGAACATTCATCAACTGATGAATATTCCCACTGCAGACTTTCAGCTTTTCCTGAGCTTTAAAATGTAGTCTTCGCAGGGAGAAATGCTTGCAATACAAATAGATCTTTTAAACTATTATTTAAAAGAAATGATCCTTGAAATTCAGTTCACCTCATGGACATTTATGGAAATTTTCTTATGGATAAGATCGAACATTAGTTTTCCAAAGAAAGCACAGAAACATGATTTTTGTAAAAGCGTGCTTGCACGGAAGAAGGTGTATTCTGCTCTTGATTCTTCTTTACATTAGGATGAAAGGCAGTCAAACATTCACATTTATTGGAAGGACGCTGTCATACTTGATGCTACTATTAAAAATTACACGTTTTTAAAAAAATCTACCTCTTTTTGGAACAAAAACATGGTTTGAAACGAAAGCTATGGACAAAAAAAAAAAGGGGGGAGGGAATTGTGCTTTACTGCTGCCATCTTCTGACACCTAGGTTAAATTGCAGGTTTTTGAGAGAATGAAGTTAGCCCAGACTATCTTTTCCTGATGTGCTTTCCAGTAAATGTCATTACATCAGTGATAAAACAGAGTAGGGTTACAGATACGTGCCTTTGACTTGCACAGAACATTTAGCAAAGGAAATCGTACCTGTACAAAGTACATTTATATGAGAAAGGTAGGACCTAAATTTCATTCTGAATCTTGTTGATTAGATGTACTCCAATTGGAGCACAAAGCTACAGAGGAAGAGACAGTCTAATGTCCTCTTTTTTAATTCTTTTTACTAATCACTGTGATCAAAAAGTTACCTTCTTGGTCAAAGGGTCAGAGTATTGAACACATTTCTAGAAGAAACTGTGAATTCTAGTAGCTGATCATCAACCACCCACAAAAGCTTTTTCTCTGTTGGTAGCATAACAACACAGTAAAACCAGCTAACCATACAGAGAAGGATTTAAAAGAGAAAAAGAAAAAAAAAAACAGGAAAACTAAAGCCCTCCTACCACAGGGAGAGGAAAAATCCATGGATTAGCTACACATATCTTCTAGAGTTTCCTAAGAGCATTGCCTGTGTAGGGCTCAAATACCATGATAAGGGCGATATGAAATCCTAAAATAGAGTTGGTGTGCACTTCATATGAATGGCATTACACTGAAGTACCCTTCACAATTAGATACTGCAGTTATGCAGATGGAGGCTTTCACAGTATCCATTACTCATGCCCTACATGTCCTACTCAGACATTTGGACTCCTGGTACTTTGGCTCTAAGATGTCATGCAATGAATTCAACAAAAATCTGGTCTGTGGCCAGATTATTCTCACCCCAGAATACTCACACTCCCCTACTCAAGTGGTGCTTGACTTGCAGCCACTTTGTATATACCTGCCTTGCAGCAAGCTCAATTAACGCAATGTTCAATGCAGTCTGCACTAACAGTTTCCTTTGAGTCGTTTATGCTAGAGCCTTGAAAGAAAGAGTAGCATGGGATTAATCTGTGCTTCTTACCAAGTGAAGACCAAGCCATAGCTGTGACAAAAACCCTGTAAAGCAGCTGATTTTCTAATAACCTCTGAAATATATTGTTAGCCTTTGCAAAAGCAGATGAAGATAACTGGGGATGGCTTAGTTCTCATTTTTGAAATAATTACTTTCAGTTGTCAATAAAGTTATTCCAGACTAAGCAGTGAGACAAGGCAGCACCTCAGACATCCACCTGGCTTCAATCAGTCCTTGCACTCAATGTGGAAGAAGACAGTACTGGTCCACTCCTAATTGCTCTTCAGTCCTTGTTCTCCTTGACAAAACCCACTCTTCCCACTCATTTGATGCTGATGGGGATTATGATGTGTTTACTAGGAGTTTGGTTTGCATAAATTCATTTCTCAGAGGGTGCTGGTAAACATCTGTTGTCACTGGGTACCAGCTATGAACTGTGGCTGGTTTCTAGCAAGTGGGCCAGACAGAAGCCTCCCAGGGAATGTGGTTAAAGGGGGCTGCTTCATCTGGACATCTGATTGCAGCAAACACTAGTTCTGTGCCATTTCTCATACCCATCAGCGAGGTTATTTTAAGGACTGTTCTGACACTTCTGCTGCAGTGTATTTTTAAGGATCTCTTTTATATCCTATTTTTTAGCATGTGTTCCTTCCCTCTCACCTCTGCTGGCTGTCTCCTCTAACATACCAAATGCTTGCTTTTCTTTGTGTTCCCATTCAATGTCTGTATAAACAGAAAAGAAAATTTTGTTTGCAAGAAATCTAGGCACATTTGACTAGTTCCCACACTTTGTATGTCACATTGTAAACTGCATGGAGGAAATAATCCCTTATGGACTGGTGCAGCCCTTGCCAGAGTTTCATACATTTTTAGTTTTAGGTTAATAAATGGGTAGAGATTTTGCAGAACAAGGTCTTAATTTTGCCGGAGATTTCTCTAAAATCCTTTGTTTAGCAGAAATCAGTTCCTACTTTCCTTTGTTTCCACGCCAGTAAAATCTCTAGAGAAGTAATAATCCCTTGTGATTTACTGGGACTTTGGGCTGATGCCAGCTTTGTTTTAATCCCAGCTGTTTTTTTATCTTCCGGGTATTTTAGTTCATAGCAAAGTGCACAGCACAGTCACCAGAATACGCGTGAGCACGGATTTTAATATTTGTATTCAGCCCCTTTGTTTTGTCCCTCGTGGCAGAGCTCTGCTGGTCCTCAAACTTGACCAACTTGATTACATTTAAGCTATTTTTAAACAGATGCATCCCCTGGGTGAAACTTCTTCCCTGATTAGTCTGGATGGGAAGCATCTGTTTTCCCTCTGGTAATGAGAGTTCCTAAAATCAAAGCACAAAGACAGGCACTGGTCATGTCGTGTGGCATTGGCTGAAGTCCAGCAAGCATGTGGTACAGCAGTGGAACTTGAATTTGGGCAGACTGACCCAAAGACATTAGCACAACCATCCAGAAAATGCAAAAAACAACCCCAGGGTAACACACCTCCAAACACAGTGATCTCAGACTCCAGCAATGCTTTTATCCTTAGTGATGGGGCATTTATCAACAACACTGTGGTAAATGCCACAATCCAAAACACATAAAGTGTCGAAACCCAGAGTACTATTAGAGGACAGCTACTGCCACTTTATTTACAGCAGCCTGGTGTTTCCTTCTGTCCCCTTCGTTGTCTGGTGTCTGGCCCTGCTCTCTCTCAGGATCCGCTCCTTCCCCTTCTAGTTCCAAAATGTGCCCAGCTTCTCTGTATCACAGTAGGGATGGGGAGGGATGCAGCCACATCCCACTCACCTCTTCCTGCCAACACTGCCCTGCAGGACTCCCTGGCACTCCTTTGAGGAAAGGCTGGAGGAGAGTAGAAGTGATGTGTGTCCTAGAGCCGTGGCAGAAGTGGGAAGGGAAGGAGTGGGGGTGTCCTGCTCTCCAAGAAGGGATGTAGAGGAAGAAAAGGGGATCCTGATGCACAGTACAATCCTGTGCTAGGTTTGCCACCATGGGTGATGTTGTCCAGAGGCAGGTCTTCTGCTGAGTGAAGTGGATGAGTCAAGCAAGAAGAATGCCAAGCCTTGGCTGTGGGTTTCACCTTGGATGGAACCAGCTGGCTTACTCTGCAGACACATCTGGGAGTACAATCTGTGATGTGAACTGTCTGTTGTGGGACTGTGCAGATGTAGCCTAAACCTACACAATCCAATGAAGAGAGCACTGGACTGCAAACACTTCTCCTTTTAACTCCAACCTATCCTGTCAAAATCACTTTTCCCCTTCACCTCTGGAAATAGGCCAGTTTTCTCTTGCAGTCATTTTGTGAGGCACAAGATTGTCTCGTTCCTCCTCTAATTCTCCTCTGTAAAGTGTGCACCCTCTTCCAAACCAGACAGGTCAATTACCCCAAATCAGCCCAGTTATCTGATATGCTGGTATGCTGCAAGCTGGTCCTCAGGGACATGGAGAGGGAGAGGCTGGCCCTGCTGCTGCGCCCCAGCAGCTGTGCTGCTTATGAGGCACATGATGTAAGCAGTCCATTGGAAGACTAACATCTTATTTTGATGTAGTAACGTTCAAGGACATGGACCCCATGTGGCCTCAGTTGCATGGCTGAAGCATCAGGAGGAAGGTTCTGGAGGGGTCAGTGCGGTTTTTCTCTGTCACCAAGAAAAACTCCGATATTTATGGATAAAAAAAGTCTTACAAGCTACAGGCTTGATTGCAAACCAAATCCCTTGCTGGGTCTCGTAGCTAGGAAACTGTGAGCTGGGGATTCTCCAGGGAAGATGGCTTCAAGGGCTGATTGCTCCCAGGAGGAATGGGCATCAGGAGAAGAATCCCACAACTTGAAATTTCACCTAGTTTTCATTTTCCTTAATTGTAAGGTGTGTTTTGCTGTTGTTACTTACTTCATGCAAATCTATACCCATGTCCATGTGATTCCTTAGAGGCCTTCTTCATTTATAAGCTATTATTTCATGGTATTTGTCTCCTGTCCTAGTTCTTTTGGTCTCCTCTTACATCCATTTCCCTGCAGTGTTGAAGCAGTCGGGGAAGAGACAAGGCTAGCACAGGCCTCAATGATGTGCAAAGCTGGGAACCAACCAGTAATGCCTGCTCTGACAAGAGAGTGGGTTGCAAGGAAATTTTCAACACAGAACTGTCATTTCAATAACACAGAACCACACCAGAGCGACTCCCAAGCAAAGACTTCAAAGCTCTTTTAGTGAGGCAGCATCATGCTCACTTGAGGAGAGAGAAAGTCTGAGGGCAAGGAGGAGAGCTGTTTGCACACATTTGGTGCAGAGCTTAGACATGGAGGCCTTCCCTTGCACTCCAAACACAAGACTGCGAAACTCTGAGTTATGCCTGCTGGCTCAACACAGTGCCCTGGAGACAAACAATTTTTTGGGGATAAAGCATGTTTTGTCCTTGCTGGAAGAGTTCTAAAGCAGCAGCAACTGCCTTAAAATGATAATAAGGGAACAAAAATAGCTTTAGACAACTTATAAGTGAACACATCCTTTTTCTCTTTGTCTGGATTGCTTTTTATGGTGGGCTGCATATTAGCAAGGAAGGTTTTAAGCTTGTCCAATACTATAATTGTACTGGGCATCTTTGTGCATGTTTCTCTAAAATCCAACGTGCTGTGCATGCTACCTGCGTTTTGTTGGTTGTTCTCAGCCTTCTATCTTCCTACAGCCCTGCTTACATGAACAAAAACATCCAAAAATAAAAAATGTAAAAAAAAAAATTAAGGTATATATATATGTTTTATAAAGAATAAAGGCAGCAGCACCAGGCTCTGAGGAACATGAGGACAGTTTCTACTGTGCAAACACATCCACAGCCACATAACTGTAGGCATTTGATTACAGATCTGCGCCTGCTACAAGTAGGCCAGAGCCAGATGTTGCTGTGATGGTGACAGGGGATGTCAGCTCCTCTAGCCCATCCGGATCAGATGTCACAGATCTTTGCAGATTCTAAATAAATCAATACTATTTGGAGAAAAACATAATAAACTGTATGTAAAAAGAAGGCCACACCACAAAGATCATTTTTTTCCAGTGCTAAAGATGAGGTCTGATGTGGGGATCTGAATGGGGAGTCAGACCAGTCAACCAAAGCAGATCTATTGGAGACTGCCATTGCTCCCATGACCAGGCTGTGGAGGGCTGGGTCTAGGAAGCTTTTGTTAGCGTCAGTGAGCTAAGGCCCCTGCCCACAGCATCCTGCATGCAGGACTGTCTGGCTTGGAGGTCTCCCTGTCTGAGGTGATGGCTCCCTCTGGTTTAGTTGCTGCTGGTAGTCCCCAGGATGAAGAAACCAGCTGGGCTGGCACCTATGGGCACAACCCTACCCCATGTTCTGAGGCAAAGAAGCACCGCATGTGAGTTCACCACACGAAGGAACTACTGCACTACTTCAGATGAGATGAGACTAACCAAGCACTTGTAACTCCATTTACTGATACCATCAACTCTCGGAGATAGGCACAATGGCTGAGAAACTGTACATTAAACAGATACCTATTACATGACTCATGGACAGACTCACATTAATTTAATCAGATGCTAAGAAAAAAAAATGGGAAATTATGCACAGCTATTGTCCGTGCCTTTCAGAGCGGCTCCCTGGCACCTGGGGCTCAGCTCTCAGACCAGGGGACAAATGGGTTATGTAGACCAGGACAAATCATAGAATCATGGAATAGTGAGGGTTGGAAAGGACCCTAAGATCATCAATTCCAACCCCCCTGCCATGGGCAGGGACACTTCACACTATACCATGTCACCCAAGGCTCTGTCCAACCTGGCCTTGAACACTGCCAGGGATGGAGCATTCACAGCTTCCTTGGGCAA
>WYDI02016362.1:0-14656 GCA_009867235.2 Psittacus erithacus
GGGGAAGGACAGGTTGTGGGGGGAAAACAAGCAGGCTACATGCTTTGTCTAATTTACAACTAAGCTTAAACCACAACCTTCGGAGAGGATCCGAAGAATATCATGATATGTTTGAGCACTGCATTCAGGAACTGGTTAAGGCAACTAGACAGCGAAGGCTGACTCAGGTTTGCAATATCCCATGCTAACCTCTGGAAGGGCTTGGGGAATGATCCTCAGGTGCTCCAAATCCTCGTAGTGCTACTGAAGTTGATGGATTATTCTAATTTATGCAACACAAGATCTTTCCATGACTAACCCTGAAAGGGGGAAAAAATGTAAAAAACCTTAGGAAGAGGGGGAGCAACACTGACTTTGTGCTGTTCCCCTTTCCTCCAGCAACAACGTGGGCCACATTGGTCTGAAGGAGCCCCTCACATGAGGGTGTGGGACGTAACACCCATTCGTCTTCCCAGGTTTACACAGTCGTCCTCTAGAAACTTATTTTTTAATTTCTTCCCTCTTTTCTTCTTTCAGTTTATTTAAAAAACACGGAGGCACGTAATGATAGCAATAATTCTCCTGTAACCTCTGCAGCACATTTGGCAGCTATCAATGTCAGCCTCTGTGTTCAAGGTCTGCAGTGCAGCAATTGAATAATATGTCTGATAACATGATCTAAATATGAAATTATCTATCTACCTAAAAAGTTAAGTGTTAGCATGGTGATAGCAGGATCTGACTTTTACATCTATTAATATACGGTAACATTATACATTGCAACTTAAAATGTCGGCATGCCTGCATGTTTAATTTACAGACATCTGGAAAATGCACAGACTTATATTATTTTTAGTACTTTAAATGAGATACGGTAGCCTATGAATTTAAAACAGAGCAGAAGAAAAATAAAAAAAAAAAAAAAAAAGTTACACCTCTATCTTTCACTTCAAACCAGGTACAGATGGATGTCAGTCTCTCATCTGGGATACAGAAGAAAATACATTCAACGTAACTTACTATACTATCTCTGCAGCAAGAGAAGCAAACTAAGTGCAGTACTAACAACATTAACACTGCAACAGTTTTAAGGACTTATTACAGAAAATGCATTCCTTTCAAGTGTCAGCCCTCCAGCACTTCAGGTCCTTATATCACAGTGTTATTACTAACTTCTATTATTATCCTGGATTCAGCTGCACAATAAAGAAAGCCAATTAAGTAACAAAGGATCCATACATCTTTTTCTGCCATCATGTTAAATGTGTGACATCATGCCATCATTGTTTAAATATGGAAGATGAAGAGCCTGATCTCCTTTGCTCACTTTGCTAAATGGAGAGCAAAGAGGCTCCTCCAAAGGCCCATCGCCAGGCCTCCCTAGGGAGAACAAGGGGGAGGTGGAAAGTACAAGCATTGCTCTGCCTGCCTAAGTAGGAGCAGACATACTTTTATTTTTCTACTCAATTCCATTTCACCTTTTTACTACCATTAATATTAAATATCTATTAAGCCAAAAAGTAGGAGGTGAGACTCACTTACTTTAAAATAACTACTTAAACAGTTTTTCTCAGTCTCTGTACTAATTATTCTCCCAGAGCTGTATTTGAAACTGTTGTGATTATCAAGCTTACATAAAGCCACAGACGTTCAATAGGATGCATGGCCTTTACGCAGTCTATAAGTTTAAGGCCTGTGGTCACTGTCCCTAATAATAGGAGGCTCTCGCCAGGACAATCATTGCCAGGGCATAGGCACTCATCAAAGAAAGGACATTCACACGGAGGATGCAGGGAGTACTGGAAGATATCCAGCTGTCTCCCTCAGCTGCAGGAAAAAGTAAAGTACAAGCGTGATAAACATTGACTTTCTAAATTGTCACCCTTTATTTTGCAACTAACACCCTGGAAAGAAATGCACTGGGCTATGAACCTCCAGCATGAGAATGCAAAGCTCTCCTGCCTGTGCTGATTTTATCTTTAAAGTGCATCCCTACGCACCACATCTAATACATGCTCAGAAGTTGGCGGTGTTCCCAGGATACTAGCTCTTGGGAGACTGTCTCTTGAAAAAGCGCTGGCTACCCAAATCAGAGGAATTAATCAGTTATTGCAATACTACAAACTCCCTTCCATCACTAAATGCTGCCTTGACACACCACTAGAAACTGCATGCTTTTCAGTAGACTATTAATATCATATCACAGGCAAAAAAGCATTAATCTGGAAATAGTTTCCAATGGGTAGGACTATAGGATCTGAACTAATGATTCATAAAATCATTTGCAGCTATTAGTCTACAAGGATAAGTGCTGCTAGTGCTTTTATTTCAGTGCTTGGTGTGGTACCATCAATTTAAAATCTATCTCATACATTGTGATGGATTTATGTATACTGTGGAACCCACAGCAGCCCTGTCAGGATTTTGAAATCTAGATTGCTATATACAATTACAAGTGTGACAAAACATAATAACCAATGAAGACACTTGGAGGAAAACTCTGAAAATTCATGTGCATACCATGCAGGAAGGCAGTTGGTTTAGAATTCCTGTATCATACCGTGATTATTTCACTTGATGGAAGTGATATATTTTTGCATAACTTAATCTAAGGTTACATCTCTCATGAAAATGATTTGCAGTCTTGAAATCCCCAAGGAAAAGGAAGAGGAAGATTTTTTAATGGGCAGACATCATTTCTATGAATGTTTCTCCAGCTGTCACTACAAAATCTGTCAGCTGGAGTCTACCTTGAAAAATCAGTAGAAATGATCTTACATGGCATATATTTTCATTCTTAACCTTTTTCTTGAGCAGCAAAAAGGCAGAAATATGCACTGCTAGGCATATTTTGAAGCGTTCATTTTATGTAGGTGAAAACAGTCACCAAGCCAAAAGGAGTGGGCTGGTTTAAGGATAAACCTCTCAGAGGATATGCTGCGGTCCCTCTGGATGGAGGTTAGGCCTCCAAGACCTCACAGCACGCAGGAGCACATTTGCTCCAACTCCCCAGTGCAATCTGACTACAGTACTTCATTTCTATTTGTATAATAAATTAGGTAAAATAGTTGAGGTGTTGGGGGACTCATGAGCCCAAGGGACTGCTAACTTGACGAAGACTTTATTTTTAAGTCACTAATTGACATCCAATCATGGGGAGAGTAATGAAGAAATCATAGTTGTCTGGAGACCACATGGGGCTCAACCAGTCATTTTCTGTAGGGCAGCCATTTGAAACGCAACACAGTATTACAATATACACTGTTATACAGGGCAAGGGCAGTCTTTCCAGAAGGTGGATTGAACAAGCACAGAGACATGAATCATTTCAGCCTTTCAATGCAATGGCCATCTAGGGGAATCGCCTGTCCTACAATAAGAGCATTTGACCCCCTTCTTACCAGTGCAATGGGTCCTTGCAGGGTTTGGGGTTTTTTTTGGACTGTTCCTATTCCCTACACTTCTGTGTGCTGACTACACTGAAAAAATAATCTCTAGTGAAAACCTAGTCTGGCAGTCTAAAAATGGTAAAACTGCTTTCTGAGGACTTTAATTTACCAATATTTAAACTTAATTAAATTATTTGTATTGTACAATTAATTATGCTAAGCCTCGAATGAATGTACTTTGCTTTTTAATGTAAATAAAACAAACACACAGCAAACCAGCAACAATGAAGTCCACAGCTGGTGCCAAGATGAGCAGAATTTAAGACACAACTGCCCTTTCATGAACAATGATGAAAAAACCCAAACAAACTGGGGACAGAGGGTGGGGTGGGCTGTGGAACAAACAAGCAAATAAACAAACAAAAAAAAAACCCAACCACCAATCCAAACCCAAAGTGCTAAGAAACCAGAAAATGTGTAAGACATTTTCTTAGAATACAGAGCATCTTGTTATTTGGTCACCAGGAGAAGTAACTGGACTGTACTGGATATTTCACACTGCCTGGAAAGCTCTTTCCACGGTCAACTTTTCCAGTTAAAGAAGCAGTAAGGAAACAAAAGCTGCTTTTGAGGTTCATCATCACTGCCCCTTACAGCTTACCCAGTGAAGGAAACCCAGAAAACAGAGCTCTTGAGCTGCCTATTTTAACTAGCTGGTTTGCTGGGAATGAGCCAACAGCGACTCAGAGTTTGGCTGCATTATATAACAAAGGACTCAATGTTTACCTTGGGGCATATGAAAGATTTTGCAAGTCTCCTCTTTTTTTCAGTGGGAGGAATGAAACAGTATGTGCAGGTCTGTATCTGATTTTAAATTACAGAAGAGTTATATACACATACAACCTCATTAGCCTTTTACAAGAGTAACCGTCATTTTTATTCTAATATTATGACTGTAATTCTGTGGCTGGTTAATGCTTCTGATACTTAATCACAGAGTACAAACCATAATTGTTCTACATCTAATACATACGTCTCTGACCTCTATCCTCCAGATGATAAACTATCTGGTTTTCAAAATACATAAATGTCTGTAGATTTTCGCATCCATTTACTTACAACAAATACTTGAAAATACTGAAAATGTTTTAAGATCTTACACTAAGCACTTCTATTAAGACAAAAATTCTACAAGATTAGAGCTACTCATGAAGACATTACCTCAAAATTTTTAGGACTACCATTTGCATACTGAATTGTCCATTTCTACATAGGCAGTTAGGGCATGGTATTAAAAATGCCCTCAGGCTGCTCTAAAACAGACATAAGCAGGTTTAATCAAAAATGTTAAGATCCAGTAAAGTTTTTCATCTTCCTAGGCACACTTGGATCTTGCAACCAGTATTGATTCACTGAGTAAAAAACCTCTCTAACATCTCATTCATTTGATAGGTCCTTTGGGGCATAATATTGTTCCTTCTGCTATCATGGACCATTGCCCTCAAATACCACAACATCTGTGGTACATGATTACCAACTTCTCAGGCCAAATTAATCCCTGGTGTAGCTTCACCAAAACTGATTAAATTATGCTAGGGTGAGTCTGATTCTTTGCCTTTTCCACATTCCTCTCTTTGCGTTTATAGTCCAAATGGTACAATCCTTCACCTAACTTTTTTTCCTAAACACATAAGCCAAGAAAATTTAAGTGTCCTGGAAAGCATAATACAGGTAAAATCAATAATAATAACAATATTATTATTATCCTTTTTATGTAATTCCAAGTTTTACATATGGCAGAGGTCATTATGAATTCTCCCTATCTCAGAACATGAAACTGGGAAAAAAAAAAAAAAATCATGAAGTTTAAGACTGATTGGAACTTGATTTCTTTAACTCTTTGGAAAGAAGCCTAATATCCCACCTGTGCTTTCAAGTGTGGATTCTCTGGGAGACAAAATGAAGGACAGAAATCCAGATAGGGAAGAAGATGGGATACTTCTTGCATCTTTAGGGAGTCTTACATGTCTCTTTAAAGATTGGGGGCGGGGGGGGGGGGGGCAGGGAGAGAGAGAGGGGAGGAAGGAAAAGGCTGTAGTTGGAATCATACAATAATTTAGGTTGTAAGGACCTCAAGGAGGTTCAACCCCCTGTCCAAACAAGGACTGACTTTATAATGTTCAGTCAGGTGGTAGATCTTTGTCTCACCATTCAATCCCATCCTGGGGTTAGCACTACAGACAGCCAAAGTAAAGAAGGAATCCTCAATGGGGTTGTAACAGTCATTAATTGCAATGGCTGGCTCATCAAGAGGGGTATTTTCAGCTGGAAAGCGACAGCAATGTGAGTTACTGCACAGCTGACATGCAAAATCTGTGCCATGGCTGCAACGAGAACGGACTGTATTGGAGAGCAGAATAAAAAGAATAATGCCCAGGGCCAAACACAGCTTTGGGTGGTACATGACCAAAGAAAATATGACAGGCTGAAGAAGACAGCATTTATTCAGAGGAGGAAGGAAAAATGAGAGCCATAAAATATAGCAGAGTGGAAAAATTTGTTAGAAATGGCGAAGCATCATCATAGAGGAAGCAGAGAAGAGGTGAGATACAGATTCTCTGACACACAACATGCACTGACTGCAAGTGTCTCATCAGTCCTGTCCTCTAGATTTACAACATCAAAGAAGAAAAGAGAAAGATACAAATCTGGAACATAATTCATGTGATTCATGTAAATATATATATATATGGCAAAGTATGCCAGACTAAAGCGATATCACAATCATAAATCCACCCAACACAAAAGAGACCCAAGTCATCGTAGACATGTGCAACCAAAGATGTCAAAACAAATACAAAAACCTTTGCAGAGGAAAAGTATGAAGGTGAGTAAACAGTATGGAGGGAAGTGAATTCAGATTGGTCATGACTTTGCACAGAAACCACCAAGCTGCCACCAGAGCACTGCGACTCAGAGAGGAGATTTCTCTCTGCAGACGCATTGTCTCAATTGCCACAGGCACTGAAAAACTGTCCCTTCTCCTTTCGCCAGCCAATTTTGAATGGAGCTAGAAATGAGCTGCACTGATGAAAAAATCAGACTGATAATGAGACTTTCTCACTGGGCACATGAGAAAGGCTTACAAAATTCACTCATACTGAAGTTTATTGTACCATAAATTATGATAATGATTTTTCTTTTTCAAGTAAATACATACTAAACATTGCAAACCATGCAATATTTGAGAAACACAGTTTTCCAGCAAGTATCCCCCACCTTATTTCCAGTAGATACAATCTGGAATTTCTATTATTGCTGTAAGATTCAGGGGTCTTTCTTTCAGCCAACATGGTATTTTAAGTGTTATTAACATAGATGACGGTTGCTCACAATCACAAACAAGACACCAGGCTCCTTGTTTTTCCTTAAGTATGCTCCTATTCTACCTATATTATTTAATGCTGTCAGGTACTTTCATAAAGGACTAATAATTATTGCACGCTTGTAATGATGGATAAAAGTAATCTATGATTTACTAGGAATTACACTGTTATTGATTAAATCAGGCTACCAAAATCCTGTGATTAATTTTTTTCCCAGTATGTAGAAAATAATCAGTCGCACAATCTTGTCTTTTTACATCTCTAGTGTAATTTAACTTTCACTGCTAGGAAGGATCTTCAAGAGCAGTTTATGACCTTGGCTAGTTACATCTAGAAATCAAGCCACTAAATAATTTGTTAGAATTTACATACTTTTTCTAAGAATAGAATATGTGCTATATTATATGCAGATAATAGACGCTGAACAAGATTAAGTAACTTTCAGACAAGAAAGACGAATAAAAGAGAAGAGACTTTCATTTAAATAATCATAAAAAAAAATTAACTTCTTACAGATCTGGGATGCAGAACAGCAATTCACAATTTGCTCATGACTTTTTTTTAAGTGATGCTTCCACTTAAATGGCATATGGAAAGGAGCAGGGATACAAAGGAAATAAGACAAAATTGGTTTGTCGAAAACCCAAGTCTTTCCAACAGCAACAACACTTCCACTTGCTTTAGCAGGTGCTCTTATTTTTTTTGTTGACTACTCTAAAATGATCAAGCCTTTTGATATTGTTTTTTAAGCCTAATTTCATTGTCAGCAAGTAAGAGGTAACAGAACAATTTTTATAAAAACATTATGCATTTGCTTAAAATACAAAACTTTTTCATGACAAGTAGTTTGTCATACTTTTGGCAAGGTTATACATGACTGCCTTTTTATTTTTGGCCGTTAGAGAGGCTAATGGCATACTAAAATCTTCTTTCATGTAGAAATTAATTGTGTCCTTTTGCAATTCATATTAGCCTGCCTGACTTTCCATTTTGTGGCTTTTAAAAGGTTTATATGAAACCAATGGATGTTCTCATTTATTGTGCACACCACTTCAATTACCCACTTTCCACAAGTTGAAAGCAGAAAGACAATAAATACTGGATACAGCCCAATGTCAACATGTGGCAATGTGGCAGCAGAATTTACAAAAAAAAGTTCTCTTCAAAATAAACGAAAAAAAAATAAACTCTCAGAAAGCTTTGGAGATTGTTGGCAAATTATTTTTATATTTAGCAACTACAAAGACATGTATGATCCTGAATGATGAAACTGCGTGTAAGCAATTTGCAAAGCCACGAGTTTCAGACCTGTTTCTCAGAAATATTTATCATCTGTTCTTCTCTCGCCATTAACTGAAGTTCAGTGTTCTTCTTTCTGCACATCATTTTTTTTTGCAAAAGGCAATAGATTTTCTTTTACACATTAAAAAGCCTATGTCAAGCTGGTGCCTTGTTAAGCACAGCAGAACAGCACTTGTTGAACACACTTGCGGTAGGTACAAATATCACATTGGTGGCACAGATGAACACGGCTGCTCACAATGCTCGGCTGAGAGATCTCATGGATGTGTTGAGCTCATATTGCTGCATTTGGGCTTGGTATACAGAGAAATTTGTTATGAGCTTGAGATTTATGGAAGAGTTCACCGCCACAAGCAGTTTTAATTTTCTAAAAATTGATAATAATTGGCCCATTTAAACACCTCTAGAAACACGCAATCCTTAAACCTATCCCCAGAGTTGGAGTCTGTGCAGGCTCACCTCCAGCACTGCCTAGTACTAAGCTTTTACCAAGCGAAGTGAAACCACCCTTTAATTTATGCTGGTAGCTGAAATACTGCACTGCTGTAAACACAGCTAGAAAAGTAAAGAAAAAAAACCTATGCTAAAAGGCATTTATTTTCTTTGGATTCAAAATGCAAATTCTTCAGGCATATACGGACTACAGTAAAAAGAAACTTAAGTCATTTTTTTTTCCTTTCCCTTTTCCCTAAATAATACCTTATCTGTTATAAATAATATTATCAGTTTTGTCAGCACACTCTTTCACATGTTCCATAGTACCACGTAGACTAAGTTGCAGAGATGAAGAAGCTGCCTTCCACCCAGCTGTGACTGCTGCAGATGCACCAGCAGGAAATTTTGGAAACTGGATTCATATGGGTAGAAGGAGCTATTGCCCATCAACCTTAGTAATTATGTGTCAGGGTATGAGCAACAGGTAAGTGTGATTTTGAGTACTGTTATGTTATTAGCAGCTAGCACTGGGTTGTCTCATTTTCTGTTCTCCGGAGATATGAGGGGAAAAAAAAAAAAAAGTAATCAAAACATATATAGTTCCGCATTTCACTTCCTTCTCGTTTTCACTTTCACAAAAAATTAAAAAATTGTACAAAAATGATGACAGTTTTAAGGAAGAGAAAAAGGAAAAAAAAAAAAATCTGTTTCTTTTCCTCTTAGCCTTTCATGCTTTGTGTCATTTGATAATATACATGACTAGGTTTAATACTCAATCGTTTCCCAAATCCTATTTGACTATCTAACAGGGTTTAATTTACATGATGATACAATTTCTCACACCAGAAAGCATAGTAACCCTTCTTCTTTGGAGGTTAATGGTGATCTAGCTTAAAGCCTGGAAGATAATTACAAGGAATGTGCTTCAGGTGACAAAGTACTTTCGACAATCCCAGACTGTTGATAGCTTTTTAATTATACTTCTTCCCACCATAGGAAACAGTATGCTTTCTCCTAAATAGTTTGAAGGGATTTCAGGTTTATTTATTTATTTTTCAGTAAACTGCTATGCACTGTAATCAATATTTTAACTGACTGTTACCCCAGGCTCTGCTCTCTTTCTTTTATTTGGAGGAGAGATTAAACTTTGGGTTAATTTTTTTTTTCTATATAAAATGAAATACAAAAGAGCATCAAGAGAAGAATGCAAACATTTATTGACTTGCTTCTTATCTTTTGCGCCCATTTGATATTTTGTGACATTTAGAAATTGAAACTTTGCAGGATTTTTAGGTGCGAGCTTTGCTAACAGAGAAGGTCAGGTTCTTAAGCAACAAGGCAGTTTATGATTATTAAATATGACCAACTAAGAAGCAAAAAAAAAGGAAAATCTCAGAGCTGCTTTTGCACATTACTGTGCTTTTTGAGTATTTTTCTGCCCCTGCTTTACTCTGTTGATTAAAAAAAGGCTGGTTTGGTCAAGAGAAGAAAGCAACTGCTGTAAATGAATGGGGTACATAGCACAGCTGTATCATGCAGAAGTACCCTTTTTCCATTCACTTCATATGCCAGAGTTGATTGGTTTTTATGCCAATGAAATTAGCTTATCACTAGTATTTATGTGTCTTTCAACAAATTGTTTGCTGCTTCCCCTGATGAAGTACACTCTTAGTAACACCAAACTTCAAAAGTCTTTTCAATTTGGAGCCTACAGTTCAATCATGATGCCTGCCCCTCCCAGCACCTCTTACTTCCCCCTGAATAAACACCTCTACTATTTAAAAAGAACGGCAGAAAAGTAAAAAATTGGACCTAGATGCAAGTGCTTCTAGAAAGAAAAAAATAGAATAGAATAGAATCCAAAATGCAGGAAAACAATAATTTCTGTATAGATTAATTAAAAGAGTGACACCACCTGCTTCCTCAAACATTCACTGCATACTGTAAGTCTCCCTGCATGATATTATTAATAGGCACAGAGAAAATGAAGTCTTCTCTCCGGCTGATAGGAAACAAATGAAACCAAGCACAAAACAAACCTTTGAATGGTCAGACTTAGGCCAAGCATTTTCTTACTTTTGGTGTATGCTTTTCTTAGTCCCATCTCTTGCTTAGCTCAGATTCAAAGGAATTTCCAAGCCCTTGAAGAATACATAATTTTAAGGTAATGGCATGAATTCTTACGTCTGGAACAGTAAAGCTGAATCTAGTTTTGCCCCATTAATTTGCAATCCATGTATTTAATCCCTGGGGTACTACTGAGTATCTGACAGCACCGGATGGGAGGGACCTGTGGGCAAGTTTCCATGGCTTTACAAAGCAAGCGCCCATGCCCTTGCTCCCATGCTAGGCCAGCTTCACACTGAGGACTCTTGTCAGCAGCAATTACAGCAGCACAGTTCTGCTAGCAAAGCCTCTAACCATCACTTTAAGTACCCTAGCTTTTCTGTTCATTTTTAATTCTTTTTCCCCTCCAGATATAGCTTATATTGGCTGAGTAAAACTAGTGCTCCTGAAAAAAAGCCCAAAAAATTAAAATTAAAAAACCTTAGCCTACCCCCAGAAAAAACATCTAGCTGGACCAGCTCCCCTTATGCTAGGGACTGAATAGGATCATCTTCTTAAAGAAGTCACAGTGTATTTTTTTCCATGAAATTTATAAAGCACAGTATTTGTTGATAAACAAATAGTTTAACATACTCTACCCTTATGAAAGCTAGGCTGGAATGAACTCCCTCAAAAAACTTCTAGGCATATCTTTGCTCAGGATTTACCATATATTTACATTCTTGTCATAAATGACCTTTATATTTATTGTGCAATGTTTGCTTTTATTAAAGCCCAATGACAGTGGAGAGTAGTATTCTAAAAGCATGTCACAATTCAAAATATTCAATATGTCTATTTCTAAAAACAAAAGGAGCTTCGCATACAGCACTGATCGTATCTCAAAAGACATTTTATTGCCTAGAGTATAGGTACAAGGAAGTGCATTATCACTAATGCTACATTTTAATCTGAAAATAATAAGAAACACCTCTGTAAATACACTGCAATTACTGCACTGAGTGCTTTGATACTTACTCCCTGTGAAACCTTACTGTGTGTGGTGCTTTTTGAAATCAGACTGGTCTTATTCTGTCTGATTTATTAGAAGTTTCAAGGGCAGACTGAAATAGCAAATGGCACCTTAGATTTCAACTCCTTTTCCAAGTATTGACATATATAGGTTAATAGATAGAGAAATTGGGACTGAAACACATTATGTAAGTTTAAAATGTACTGAGTATGGGATTTTTTCAAAGCCTCAACAAAAAGCACTGTACAGACAGCTGATACTGGAGTTCATGTTTCCTTCCTGACTCTGTAGATAGAGTAACATCCCTGCAGTAAGTAAGGATAAAATTAATTTCCACTAATTTGCAATTACTCGAGTAAATGAGAAAGTTTAGGCCAGGACACTGCATCACTTTTCAGTTTGGTTTTTTTTTTTTTTTTTTTTTCCTCCTTCTTCTCAAGTAGTCCTTGGATCCTCTATCAAGCTTTTGTATCACTAGTGAATCTCAAAACACAGGAAATGCACTACATAAATTACAGGAGTTCTGAGTTTGAATTTGGTTTTGCTTTTCCTTAATCAGTGTAACCTAAAAACAAAACATCAGAATTGTACATATTTTCTAAAATCCTTCCAGTTTTTTCTATCCTCTGCCCTTTCTCCAAATTCTGTTTCCTTTTCCTACATGAGACTGTCAAACGCTCTGATGCAGTCATCACAAGGCATTACATCTGATTTACTTCCCTTCAACAGTTTATTTGCTACACAGGTCAACGTTCTCACATTTATTTTTTCTGTCATATTATCATCATGTTTTCAAATAACTTAATGACAGTATATTCAATGTATGATTTTTCTGCAACAAAAACCCCTTCTAAAAGAAATTTCAAATATAATGGCTTTCAATGTCACTTCTTCTGACACCAGGCAGTTGTGAAATCTGCATGAGATGTTTTTATTCTCTCTACACAGCTCTACAATTAATAAGCTAAGAAGCTACATAAACAGTTTGGGTCAAAGTAGCATGTAGTGAAACTGTAAGAATAACAGATTTCTAAACAAAATAGTGATTTTAATTTAAGGTATTTGTATAGCTGCTTTGTATTATTTACACAAAAAAATAAAATTTGCTTTATCTGAGCTGTGCTTCTGAAAAGATTCTTAAGTTTTAGATGTTTACTCAGGGTCCCGCTGCAAGCTCCAGCACAGCTTCCCCTTTAGAGACCAACTCTTCCCCAAAATCATCACCAACTTAAAGCTTTGTTTTCCAAAGGTTCAGAGAGGCAACAAGATGCTCAGTAAAGTGTTCTCTAGGTATGACTATTTAATTTGTGAAGGTTAGGACTAGGAGCTGTCTCACTGTGAAACATAAGATGTGGTCTTGTTAAAAATCACAGAATGATAAAATCAGTGCAATGGTTTGGGCTGGAAGGGACTTTAAAGATCATCCAGTTCCAACCCCTCTGCCATGAGCAGGGACACCTTTCACTAGACCAGGTCGCTCCAACCTGGCCTTGAACACTTCCAGGGATGGGGCAGACACAACTTCTCTGGGCAACCTGTACCAGCATCTCATCACCCTCACAGTGAACAATATAGAAAGCTTGAAAATAAAGAAGCTTCCTTGGCAGGTGACTGAATAGCAAATGGCATCAGAAAGGGAGTGTTTCATGTAAGAAAGCTGAAGAAACAGAATCCCTCTCACTTACACATCAGTAATAACAGGCAGCCATAAAAACTTTAATAAAGGCTGATTTGTATTTTCATTCCTATCTCAAACATAAGGATCACATCTGTTGAGTCACGATCCATATGTCTGCACAAATCCATGCTTGAGTCAAATTGTATCTTTTCTGGTTTGGGTTTGTTTTTTTTTTGTTTCTCTGCCATATGCATAATGAAATGGTGGCAGCTAAAAAGAGGATGGGCTGACATGTTCATCACTGTGATGGATGGCCTCCTGTCATCTCAGCTGTGACACAACAGTCACAGCCTGAAAGTGTCTAATGAATAAGGATGCATTTTGTCCTTCCTTTGTGAAAAGTTCCAGCAGTGCCTTTTTTCCACTTAATGCAGCTATGCAATATTACAACAAGCAATACTGCACAAATCTGTTTCCTTGAGATATTCATTACCTCTTTTTATGAAACTGTAGAGTTTAGTGAAACGCAAGCGGCAAACTTCAGGCTGCTACTTATCACAAGAGAAACAGAGGATAAATATGGCAAATGTCAATTTTTACTCGTGTTACCCAAAGAGGCCAAGCAAAACATGCAATGCTCCCCCATTCAAATGGCAAATGTAAACACCCACTTGTTTTCAAGGATACCCTTTCCTGGAGCTATTAAACCAGGAAAAGGTCATTTATCAAGGTACAATCCAAAAATAAATGTTATCCTTCTAATAAGAAAGATTTCTTTTCTCCCATGACAGTGAAAGAGAAACGGGAGTACTGAGCTAAAATTTCTCAAATTGACAGTAACTATGACTTTTATGGGTGCTTTAACAATATGATCTATACACTTGCAGTAGCTAGAAAAGATTTTGTAATTCATTTGGTATGACAGAAGGTCATCCTTTTCCAGATGGAGTGGATTCACTGTGTCCTTATGAATACATAATTTTTTACATGTGCATTTGTATACATACATATGCATTTTGGTTTGTGCTTTACATCTATGGTGTACACATACTACACAAAATAGAACATATTATGTCACTGTTAATGACTCACCATATGTAGTTTCACATATGTCATGACTAATTTAGGACAGTAGGAGTTGGAAAGATAGCAGAAAATAAAACTTTCTATTGCCTGATAAAGAAATTGATTCACTCTTCAAATACAGGAAGATTATGAAATGTTAGATGTAGAATCACTTTTGCTTTTTCAATTAAGTTATCAATTCAGTCTAAATGTTACAATGAGCGTAGATGCAAGTCAGACATAACCAATGATTTTTCTGGGGTGTTGGTTGATGAGAAAATGAACATGAGGCAGCAGCGTGCACTCGCAGCCCAGAAAGCCAACCGTATCCTGGGCTGCATCAAAAGGAGCGTAACCAGCAGGTTGAAGGAGGTGATCCTGCCCCTCTACTCTGCTCTCGTGA
>WYDI02016363.1:0-23406 GCA_009867235.2 Psittacus erithacus
TTCCCTTCCCTTCCCTTCCCTTCCCTTCCCTTCCCTTCCCTTCCCTTTCCTTTTCCCTCTCATTTCCTCTCCTTTTCCTGTTCCTTTTCCTTTTCCTTTCCTTTTTTCCTTCAACATATTTTAAAATGTCTTATTATAGGGATTTAGATTATGCCTCATCCTAGCTATGTGTTTCTTTAACAGGTACAAGGAGCTTTGAAGAGGCAGTGGACACAGTACAAAACTCAGTGGGGCCAAAGGCGCCGAGAACACTGTTCCACGCGATCTACCTCCTACACTGCCACATCAATCACAGAGGTCCCTGTCTACTTGTACCATCATGATTCCAACAATGAACAGTTAAATGGAAGATACATAGAGGACTCTGAACTTGTTGCATTAAAATATGGGGAGACATCTGCCTAGCTCAGCACCAGCCATTGCAAATACATCATTTTGCATTCTACTTGTGAACAAAGTGGGGACAAGGATGGGAGTGTGCAAATCCAAGCCACTGTGTCAGAGGGCAAGACCAGGTGAAAACACCTTGTTGTCAAACCACATCGGACTCTGACAGCAATAGCGTAGAGGGAGTCTGATGCAGACCTGGGAATAGCATTTCTTCCTGTGCACTTCAGCAGAGAGTGAACATGGACCTACCATCCGGGCTGTGTAATCTTCACATCTCCTGATACCAGCCATGGGAAGTAACCATCCAACAGTAGCAAGTGCCAGGTAGCCCTTAATAAATTGGAAAGAAAGAACCAGTATGAGGCAATTGGAACCTTTCAGTACTTTTTGCTTTCAGTACTTTAACACTAGATTTTGAGCTATCAGCTTTCACAAGATGTAACTGGCTTGGAGTCCTTTATTTTCCCCCTTCTAATAAGCTCAATGACTGCTTAAAAGATTTTGCACATTGCAAGGCAAACCAAACATATGAACAGAAAAAGAGTCTCTCCAAAGTATTCGGATCTCAATCTTCAAGGGATGTCCAAATTATTGCCATCCCTACAGGATACCCCAAAATATTATCATCCCATTAGCAGGTGCATAAAGCAAAGGAAGGTGAAATAGTCATTGCATACCAAGATCTCAAACACCCTCAGAGAAACAGATCAGTTCTTTAGGCTGCATCACACAGGTCTTGAAGGCATCTCAAGATAGTTTTTGTTTAACAATACTGGTAGATCAAGAATTTTTATTTATAGGAAAAATTTTCAGCCTGTCACTCTTCCCTGGAACTCATAGTTAAGGCACAATTCTTTCACTCTGAATAAGCTGGGAAATTTGTTTGGAAAGCATTATTTTCTTTAATAGCCATTCTGAGGTGAATGCTATATGAGTTCTTGTCACTTATAAAATTATGATCATAGCAGTAAAGGATCCCAGGTAGGAGATGGCAAATTAATGTCTTAGCACAGGAAGTACCTGGTTTTAGAATCTGGTTCAGAGTGCCTAATCTTAAACTAGTCCTGCCATAAACATTGATAATCTATTTCGGATTCTTCTGAAATTAGCAGACAAATCCCCATTGACTTAGATGAGCAGTGAACAACTCTTCAGTGTTCAGGAGTGACTTATGCAATACAGTTCAGTGTAGACCTTGAAAACAGGAGACAATTTCATCCCTAGTGATTTGAAACCATTTTTACATATTGTGTTCAGCCAGGCTCAGCTTTTCCTCTGCTGACATAGCTAGACCCTAAGATTTACTCTTCATTTGTAAATGTTAAGTGGAGGGCTTCTGTACATGTCTATCTGCATGAGTCACCATCTCACTGGAGGAGTTCCTTCCAGGAATGAGTTTGTGAGGGACAAGCATACACCCAGCACTATGAGAGCACTATGACTGAATCCTCGCTATCTCTACATGAGGCAATGCCTTGCAGGGAAGGGGTTTGCTTCACTTTTGCCACCAGAACATGCATACAGCCACTGTGCACTACTAAAGCTTCCTTTCAAGTGTGAGGAGTGAGCTGCCAGCACTGTGACTATAGAACAAGAGAGGAGCTGAGGAACAGGAACTAACTGACCACCACATTGCACATCATCCCATGATTAATCCAGGGGACCATTTACAAGAATGTACTATCATGTGCATTTGTTCAAGCCACATACCTGTTTTTCAGACTTCAAAGCATATGAAGGTGGTTATTTTTTCAGACAACAGTATTTCACATATTGCTATTTCTACTTTTATCTGTGAACAATGGGAGGTGGAGGATTTAGTCATTAAAGAAAATAAAGTGAATCTGCCATGAATGCTGTATTTCTGAATAGCTTTGGAGCACAATGCACTTCCCAGGACTGCTGCAGAAGGCATTCCTAGTTTCTAAAGACACAAATGAGCTGATGGTAAAAGAAGCGTGCATAATATGGAGTTTAATAATGAACATGTTGATTTTAATAATGTATATGTTTACAACATGTAAGTGCAACTTGTTTCACAGTCTGTTATGTTCATACGGATGTACAAAATGGAAATGCTTTGCCATTGTAGTGGTTGCTTTCTTTCTTCACTAATGATATTTTCTTGCTCTGTTCAGTAGAATGATTTGAAAAGTGAAATTCAGGATCTGGAGTTTAAGAGCTGTTTGAGCTTCAAGTATGGAAACACTGTGTGATTAAGTCAGTCTTTATAGTAGCTTTGGTTTCAGTGGAGGGATGATGATGTGCAGCTGCTAAAAATTTGGTCTACCATACATACTGAGTTTAGGGTTGACATCACCCTCGGGCTTTGCAGGTAAGACTGTGTTTTAGAGGTAATTACTGAGTAATTTCTAATCAGAATATTTTTGGATAGAATTCTTCTCTTCACCTCAAGATGGTTTGAAATATTGTCACTATACGCATAAGGTAAATTTCACTTCTCTGCTTTATAAATAGTACCATACACTAGTGACAGTAATATTAGGAGTGTGCATATGACCTCAGTAATTACAATATCTTGACAGTAGGGTGTTTTGTCTCTAATACATTTCACAGGAACAACAGAAATGCATAATTAAAGTATCAGTGTATCAAAAAGTAAGAAACAATCTGACGTTTGAATTGTGGATTCAAGGTGTATTTTAAGAGGAAATTATATGTTTCCTCTCAAACACCACACACAACACATGAAAACCCAGTTTAATGAACATTTTCTCTGTCAGAAGGGTTTGTGTGGTTGCTTTGTCTGAGCAACTAAATCTATGAGGTAGATGCTGGTTGTTATTCTTTCCTAGGTACAGAAACAGAGAACAAATTAAGAGACTTCTTGTGTCATGGGATGCTGAAATCAAGACTTGGGTTTTTATTTGATTTACTTAATAAATATGTTTTAGCTGAAATAAAATAGCAACAAAGGTAGAACAGGCTATTTTCTCTGTATTAAAATTCTTAGCAATAACACTACCTTAGATATTTGCTAATACTGCCATTACAAAGGGCTCATGTAGCAAAATAATTTTGTTTTGGGGAAAAGATCAACCATACAAATGTGGTGAATTTTCATCCTCTTTTCCCAAATCCTCCTCCATACTTTGCCAACCTCAATAAACAAAATCTGAGCCATATTTCAAAGATGCAAATCCTAAACACTAACAGTGTGATGGTATCTGCTTTTCCAGTGCTTGGATTTTTAAAAGTCAGATGTATCTGACTTTTTAGCTAAATCTGCACGGTTAATTGATTGCTGCTTAAAAATGTGTGCACTTTTAACCTAAATGTCATTTGCATCGAAACAGTAGTTGATCCCAAGCCACTGAGACTCTGCAGGGTGTGAGCATGCCCTCTGCCCTCTGGCAGCATAGGAGACCTGAGCTCTACCATGTGCAATCTGGACCCATTGCTAGCTACATGGGACAAAAAAACCAACCAAACAAAAAAAAAACCCAAAACCCAAACAAAACCCAAAGAAACAAGAAGAAGAAGAATAGAGTTTGCAGATAATGGTAGTGGCAAACTGTGAATTTTGAGTTCCCGGGGCAGCTGGGTCATTACAATGTACCATTGCACTTGCTCCAAGACCACTCACTTCAGAGGGACTTGGCAAAATGAAAGCTTGAGTCCTACAGAGCGAATGTCACAGGCCAGCAGTAAGTGGAAGTCAGACCTCCAGCTTGGACACCACTTTGGGAGGAAGAACATGTCCTTAGTCAACTAATCTAGTGAAACTGAAGTCCCTGACTAACCCTGAGATTTAGGATGGTGCCAGAGTTATGCTGCTTTGACACCTGTAGTTCTGTGGCAGCTGCAGTAACTAAGGTACCTGTAAGGTTTAAGTTCAAAGTGTTCTTATCATGACCTGCATATGTTTCTGTGCAGCACAGAATTTTGCAGGTACTTCCAGATGAATCACAAATCTATATTTAAGCACCCCTCTATTAAGTACTCAGAGCATCATTGTGAAAATTGAAGGAAGTATTTCTGAGTGTCTCAAGTACAGATCAGCATGTTCCTCTCAACCTAGTAAAGGACAACTGATTTACCCAGTAAAATTAAGGGCCGAGAAGGTTGTCATTACTGACCATTTCATACTTATTCAGATAAAGGAAGCATCGCAGTAAGATTACTAACCAGGTTGTTGTATGTGTCTTCATGAAACAAAAATAGACACAGACAGCATTAGCGATAACTTAGGCCTTGCTCATCTGTCTTGGCAGAGGGACCATTTAGACACCTGTCAAACTCTTGTCAAGACTTATTTTCTATTACTTTATAGCAGCAAGATGGGCAGTGTGTTTTGCTGGGGCAGGAAGGTTATTAACTCTCATTATAGGCCATTAGACATTTTCTTCATAATCTAATTTCAGGATCTCACAAGTTTATTTAAAACAAACAAACAAACAAAATAGAAGCAGAAACAAAAACAAAACCAAAAACCAACAACTGTCTTCAGTCAGTTTTTAAAGGACATCAGATGTCTGCAGTGATTTTAACAATCTGGTTCCTTTTCTCTCAGTGCAAGCAAATGCAACTTTGAGAAGTGACAACAGCAGGTTACTTCATGGAATGTGTGATATGCAGTGGTGTGACTAGATGCAGCACCTCCAATCCCATATGCTGGTGATGTTTGGATCATGGTTTGCGTAAATATGGTCAAGCGATGCAACTCCTTCCCTAATCTGCTCTGCATTTCTCTTCACCTCAATACCACCACCACAGGAAGTGCAGTTCCCCAGTCTGTGCATCCTACATGTTTTCAAGAGGAACATTTCTGCTTTACAGTTTGCACCTTACATTGACTTGCTGTCGATCCAGGATGTACTCTTGGACTGCAAAGTGAGCATCTTAGTACAAACCAGTTCATAGAATTCGGATGCTTGGCCCACATCGTTTGTTTTGTGTTTTCTTAAAAAAAAACCACTGGAATTATGGAAATGATAAGTGTAGGTTTCAAACTAAATTGGGGGTAAAAGTCTAAACGCACAGACCAAGTATCTTTAGAAGAAGAATAACATTACCTTTCCCTTTTTGACAGAATCTTGCCCTGCCATCTAAAAAACCCAACATCTGAAAATCTCTTGAGAAGTTAAATGTTAAATAAAAGGCACAAAAATGCAAACATCTAGAAATTCTAGGTAGCATACTTATGTATATATATGTAAATATATACATATGTATGCATACATTTATATACGTATGTATATATATAAAAATACGTTACTACAAGAACTGTGTTCAGGTAGAGACTGACCCATAGTTCCCCCAAAATGCACAAAGCATTAGTCATGAGTGGGAGAGACTGTGGGGCAGAGAAGGTATGTAACGTGCAGTAACTACTTTAATGCTTTCTGAGGGCCCCATATGGAGAACAGGCAACCAGGATCACCCATCTGCCCACTCCTACACCAGATGGGTCCATAATGGAATGGCTGGGCCAAGAGACATCAGCTACACTGTGTTTCTCAGCTTGCTAAAACAATGCTGAGATGATGAAAGGGGCCGATCAGGAGGTGAGTAGAAATAATCTCTTTCCCAGCTGCATGCCTGCTCGCCAACAGGTAGCCTCATTTATGTCACCAGCATAAGACCCTGTGGACCATGTTGTGGAGGAGACTGAACTGAGACAAGACAGTTTCTTTGTATGCAAAACTTTGTTTCACTGTACCCAGTGTAACACAGCAGTAAGTTTCACTGATTGCAGCAGTGTGGCTAATGGCAGGATTTCTCCTTTTTTGATTTTAAAGCTTGTCTAAATATCTAGAAAACATTGAAAACACTTGGTGGAATAGAGTCTCACTTTTGTATTCAACATGAAAGATCCCTATTCATCGGTATTATGCCACATGTAGGCTGCTTAAGGTAAGAAGATACTATTTTTATATTTCTCTTTTCTTGTAGAGAACTGTTTAGTCTCTATTAGCCCTGTGATTATACATGTTACATGCATTTGACAAACTTCATGAATTACTTAGCCATTGATATTTTTCATTGTTACATTTATAGGTAAGGAGATAAATAGTTGCTTTACATT
The DNA here is from genome assembly GCA_009867235.2 of Psittacus erithacus. NCBI lineage: Eukaryota > Metazoa > Chordata > Aves > Psittaciformes > Psittacidae > Psittacus > Psittacus erithacus. The sequence goes on from WYDI02016363.1 coordinate 6,440, forward strand.
AAAGTGCTTAGCATATAACAGCTTCCAGAAGACCAAAATCAAAAGAATTAAAAAGGCCCTCCTAGTCCCCGCTGACCACACAGAAGAACCTGAAAGATGGAAACCCCTTTTATAGTACTAGCCTCCCTTATTTCCCAGATAAAGCTTTTAGTTTTGAATAAACAAGGTCAACATATCTCAATGCAGAGGGCGGCATAAAGCTGATCACCAGAATGTGGCATGGATAGGTGCCCCTGAGAGGTGACTGGTACACAAAGAGATATAGGGTGCTTCTCATTTATCATTGCCAGGGGATGAACTTTTCCATGCAAGCACATTTTTAATGAATAAGTCCTTTGTGGATAAATACAATCACAATTAACATGCCTTCTGAGAAGCGGCTGGAAGAGAGTTCTGTGAAATTTAAACCACCTGTGAAATAAAATCCATGGGGAAAGAAGCCATATATCTCGTTCAGAGAAAGCATCACCAGTATAGGCTTCCACAGGGAAGAAAGTTTCATAGAACAGCTGTCTAGAATGAGTGTTGCTCTATAAATGGTCAGATCCCATATTCTCCTCACTGCAGATTGTGTGGGTAGGTTTACCAAATTCGGAACCACTACAAATGCACAGGAAATAGCTGAAGAAAAGGTTTTGCTTATTGAATAATATTATACTACAAGCTTTCTTATTTTATGATCTTTTTTATTGTCTTTGGTTATATAGCAAATATTTAACTCCCAAGGACTTAGCCCCCATGCTCACAAATGGCTCTCCAGCAGCAGAAGGGAGATGCCCCTCTGGCAAGGACTGTGGCTTTGAACTGACAGCAATTGAGAGCCTTCACAAGAATTATGATATGAGTATATCCAGCACAAAGTAGACACAATCCATACTGCGGCCTTCACTTTTGAAAGGAGGGAGTGCAAGGATTTTTCATTTAATTCTCTGAGGTAAAATTTCTTCCTTATGGCAGACTCCTTGGGAAGCCAGAGTTAGTAAGGATATGAAAGGACAATGGATCACTCTAGATGTGACATGACCTACGCAGGTATTCCACATACACAATGAACTGTTTGTCATGATGTGTTAAGTTTGGGAAATACCAAAAAAACCCACCCAGAGCATGTTTCTTTTTTCTAACTATAGCCAGTGTAGGAGTGACTTGGTATCAATTTTTCTTACACGTCAGGGTACCATGAACAATGGTCTCTGCTTTACAGACATTTGTATTACGTTACACAAGTACTAAGACTCTTGAAGGCAGAATGGTGCATCAGTTACCAAAAATGCACTTCAGCAAAAGGAATGAATATAATCAGGGCAAAGAAAGATAATAAGTATATTTTATGATTAGCATATACAATCTTTGTAAATTAGCAACAGAACTTCTGGAATCAAAACATGTACAATAAAACCTGGACATACTTTAAATTATTCCCTGTGTACATAAGAAGTTTTCCTTCTTTTTAATTCATGTCTAGATAAAATATTACTGTATGTTCATGACAGGAAGGTTTTATGCAATCAAGTTTTATTGGATTATGCTAGAAATGCATGGTTCACAAAATTGAAAAGGCTTGAAAACGTAGGAAGAATTCCCATGCCGGCAAATCTGAGGGATGGTCATAAGCCACAAATTTATTGCTTCAGACTGATATGAATAAAAACATAGTTCTAATTGAATTATCCCTTTGTTTTTATAAAACCAGGAAACTTATTGTCTACTGCAGCATTTACTGTGTAATGTGGTTTTATGCTATCAAAAACCCTGATGATTTTCTGCACCAAAATATGTGTATTTCTGATTGTAAACCAATTGTGCTGTTGTTCTGTGTACTGTACATAAGCTGAACCTTGATGTAAATAATTCACCACGTGTAGAAAGCCTTCTTTCAAAGAAACACAGACCAAAACTGTGAGTGAAGTCTTGACCTTACTGAAATCAAAAGGATCAGCTGCTTCAGTTCTGTGGGAATCAGATTTTTGTCCTTTAAGACACCTGCTTTTGACCGTGTTAATGGCTTCAGATGGATTGAGAGGGGTACTGCCCCTGCACCACCCGCTGCCCCCACAAAGGCTGCAAACATGTGCCAGCTGCTGCTGTCTTTTCAGGTCCTTGCCCCAAAGAACTGGGGAGATTGCTCAGAGAGTAATTTTGGAGGAAACAAGACAAAAATTAAGACTTGCTCTGACATTTCTTATTGCAGCAGATACAGGAAGATGGAGTCCTGGAGCGGGGTTTCAGATATCCTGGAAAGACTGTTCTGCTCTAGCCCTTGGATCAGGAGATGTGTAGGATCCATGTTGAGCTGGGTGCCAGTCAATTGCCCTTTCTGAGTTTATTTTTCATGTTGCACAGGAGTGGTTTACATGCAATTTCTTTGGTGTAGAACTCAGCATTCAGGACATTTTGGCTTTGTGAGAGGCTTCTGGTTTTGGAACTAAAGAAAAGTTAAACGTTTGGAATACCTTCTCCCCATAAAGTAATCAGGTATAAATGAATCCCAAACCACTGGTTCCTAAACAGCTGAATAACTCTCACCCCATCAAGAACTTTCTTAAATTCTGTGACAAACCCAGCTATGAGCTCGTAGCACAATAGCATTAAAGCTCACAGAAATATCTATTAAAATCAAGCAAAAACTTACGCTTAAGACACAGGACTCCATGAACTCGGCAGATACACATTTGGGTTACGTCCCTGCCGCAGACTTACTGTGTGGTCCTGAGAAAATGTGCTAGCTTCACTGAATCCACTGAAAGTATCACAGACAAATTTAGGCTCCTACACTAAGACTCTAGACTTTTCCTCCAAGCATATTTTCATTGGTAAAAGCTCCCAACCTTTTAAATCATTTTATTGTAGACACATCTACACTGTTTCTAAATCCTCACTGAAGTTCCCACAAGAGTCAATGAAGAAATTCTGCCCCTTCCCCTCCCCAGGCCGTGTGACTGATCTGGCTTTCTGCTCCCTGGTGGGAATTTTGTACCAAAAGCTCCTTCTTCACAACGGTTCTCAGCCACGAGCTAATCAGTGGGCTGAGGCACAGGTGATGTGCAGAAAGGCCTCACTAAATTGCAAATAGTTTTTATATGCCTCATGTAGCTGAGAGAGCTGAACACTTTTCCATGAATATATACATAAATATTAAATATCAAATGCATGCCATACATACAGTATTATCTACATGCTTTGCTAGCAACCTTCTGATGTTCATTTTATCAGCTTCTGCTATAAAATTGCCTCTTTCAGTGACTTAAGTCATCACTATCAGTGACAAAGTCACCAAGAAAGTTAAAATCTCCTTCATGCCACCATAACCCTGTGAACGCACCTCTTTCTTTGGCACAAGGGCAAAATAGACCTAGTCAAGGCATTCCTACACTGTGTGCGAATTTCAGCTGTGCTCAAAAAGACAAAGCCTGACAGCCCTTTCCCAGATTGGGTCTCTAACATTCAAAAATACCAGCTCTTCAGCAGCATTTTGGCAGAGGTGTTTGTCTGTTTGCCAGGAGAGAGCTGCTTCTGAAGCAATGCAGCTGAGCTGAGGATGGCGGCTAGCATGGAAGACATTGGAAGAGAAATACACGTCCTGACCCAGAACAGTTTGTATTATTAAAAAATATCTCACAGTAGATGAAGCATCACCATTGAGCAATAAACACAAATAACATTGGGCAATTAGACACACATGGGACACAGTGGTGTTCAAATGTATCCTAAGAATGTTTTCATTCAGCCAAGGGACAACACCTTACAGTGGCACCTCCTGAATACAGTTGCATTCCCTGTTCTGCTCAGTGAATTACAAAGCTTTTCAGGAGAGGCTGGGGGCATTGCTACCCATCAGTTTCCTTGGGCTGGCAAATGTACCTCACAGATAAATGCTTTTTTGGCACCAAGTGTGTCTTGCTCTCATTTAATGAAGCCCTCTGCACCTAAAGAGCATCTGCAAAGAAAAAGGGAAAACCCCTTGTTTTCATATTCTTTGGACAAATGACAAGGCTAATGGGTGTCAATTGACAGTTACACATTATCTGTCTTAGAATTAGAAAGCCCTTCCTCATCTGTGAGTCAGATGGTCTCTGGGGGTCCTGAGTGGCTGCATAAGGAGGTATTTTAGGGACATTAGACAAACTCAGAACTGATAGAGATGGACCTGTTGTTTTGATACTATTGAGATAATAAATAATTGCTTGTTAACAACATCCCATTATCCATGGGGGGACTCCTGTCCAAGCCTCAAACACTTGACTTTTGGATGATTGCTTCTTGTTTCTGCCAGCAGCAAAGCATTCAGAATGCTGCCTATCAAAATAGACTTCATCCCTATTGACAGTTTTCCATAATGTTACTACTAGTCCTGATTTGAAATTTAAAACAATTGCATGTGTTGATGCAGTTTAAAAGCAACAGATAAAGGTGATTACTCTATTTCCAAATTGCAAGCCACTGCTTCACCAGAATTTGCTTCATTTCTCTACTGTTTTCAGATACTGCTCTGAGATTATTCTCTACCCTGAGACACCAATGACTTCTGCAAGTGACTCTTGAGTTTGGATAAATTTTGTAGTGCCAAAACAAACAAAAAAAAACCCCACCAAGCATTTTTTTCTCATATGGATTTCAAGATCATAGGTAAGGGGTTTTTGCATTTAGACTGTGTGACAGAGACATGTAGAATGGGTACGAAGCCTTTTGCTGTTTACAGTAGCAGAGAAAGCCTAGCACTTCAAAGGTATTTTGGCACCATGAATTTCCCAAATTCATCTGAGGATGGGTTCAAGCTTAGAAAATTGTCCCAGTGGCTCCAATAGGTCAAATATCTGTACTCTTATTCATCCCAGAAAGTATCTCACATTTTCACAGTGCCATGGGGCACAGCATGAAGGAAGTTATCAACGTTATGTCACAGTCATAATCTCCGAAGCAAGACTCTGATCCTTAATGGTGTAGAAGAAAGGCATATGCAAGAATACTTCTGCAAGTCTGAGCTTAAAATAACTCCTCAAATAGTTTGCCATAGCAGGATGGATTCATAATAGATCCATACCCCTACTGTGACCACAGCCATTGCCCACTCTCCCCAAGTATCCACTTTCTTTCTCCTCAAAGCCCAAACTCTTCTTTGACACGAAAGCCTTGAAAAATTCCCACTGCTTCATGCTGGAAAGCCTCCATCCTCTTGCCTTTCTCAGGCTGATTGAACTAGGGACATTCTACTTGTGATTAAAAGTGCTGTTTTGTTCTTTGCTGGCAAAAGCTACAGCAGTAAAAGTCCTGGTTAATCTCCATCAGCTTTCTCTGGGTTTGGAATCCATCTCCATCACTGGTGGAGTGATCCAGAATAGAAAAGAACCAAGAGTAATTTTCCTGCGCATTTTTATTTTCTCAAAACCAGGCTGTGTTGGATGTAATACCTTGGAAAATACATCTGAAATCAACAGAGGTTTGCTATTTTATTGCACTTTAAAAAGCACAGCTCATTGGATTCCTTGGGAAACATATCTGTTCGAGTAAATAGTAAAGCCAAGTTTCAGTGTGGCCAAATTAAAAGCAGCTGAAATATTAAACCCTAATTTCCAAGATGGAAACTACAATAAACAAAATACAATCAGCATTAAGAAGAAATCAGGATTAAAGAGGAGCTATGGTGGGCTATGGTGGTAGAATATAGGCGTTCTAGTTGCATTTTTGCACAGAACTCAAAATGCAAAATTCATACTAGAATTAGACTGGACATCTTTTCTTACAGGATAATTTTTCCTCTTTTCGTTTCCACCCTTCAGAAAACTGTCACTGCCTTCCTAATTCTCTGCTACAACTAATGGGTTTGAAAGTGTTGGGATTTCCTGAAACCATGCACATGAGTAGGGACATCTCACTTGATCTCCTTGCCAAAAGCACATTCTTATTAGCTTCATTCAGATAAAAAACTACCAACCAAACAACAAGGCCAAACCAAACCAACCGACCAGCCAACAAAAAGCCTGGGGATGTATGTTAAATTCCTGCAAGCTACAAGGAGTTTTCTCTGCCGCTGGTTAGTGCTGCAGATCTGAGAGTTACATGAGCACACCTTCTCTCTGGAGATGCTGTTCACTCCTTTAATTACAGCAGCACAAAACAAGAAAGAAACTCTATTACAAGCAACTTTTCTAGACTCTCTAGGTCTAAAAAGTGTGCCACGGGGCAGCTCAGTGCATGTTATGAGTTTACTTTCTTTCTTAGGCTTGGCAGGGACTCACAAAACGAGCGCCCACACCACTGTACTATATGGTGCACACTCCATGCAGAAATTCAAAGCAATCTCCCCAAAGCTAAGAAAATCTCACTGAGCTAGGCAGATACAGAGATACTTGGAAGGTCATCATTTTTCTGACAATCCAACTGTAAATGGACACACAGGAGATAACACATTTGAATTTATTTATGTTTAAAAGCATGGAGGCTCCAAATGGAGCCTGTTTCCAACTGAAAAAGTCAGGCTTGAGAGCTTTCAAATCCCATTAGCATCATTGATGTCCAGATGCAATTTGACTGCATAAAAATGGTGTTGACGAAGCTTGCATTGTTCTGTTTTTATTCTGTTTGAGTTAGAAATATCTCTAAAGAATCCAGAAAACACATCTCTGCATCTCAATTTCTTTAGCAGAGTTATTCACGTTGCATCTGGACTTAACCTTTTGGTTTCTCGTCTTCCTACTGATGGCCACTAAGAACAGGAAATTATGAAATTTGCTGTACTCATCCCAAGCACGAAGAGCACTGTGTTCTTCACTGCTAATAGTTATCCTTCACCTTCTGTCTAGGCTATTACTGAGACAATCATAGTCTCTCTTGTGATTATTTCTGACTTAAGTGTTTTCACTGCCAATGAATCTGCTAATTTCACTCAATGGTTGGGAGTGTTGTTACCTGGGTACAGAAAGGCAAAGCCAACAGGAGAGTCTGCTCTGTGAAGCATTGAGGAGTCTGCCCACAGAGACTCTGTGTTCACCCACCACGCTACACAGCAATGCTGAAATTGCACAGGGCAGGCGAGTGAAGGGGTGGTGCCTGGGCATAGAGCACTTCATTCTTTGAGGGAGGAATGCTGGGAATTCAGTCTACAAAGTGCCAGAGAAACGCAAATCAAAAAATCTGATATGTTTTCTTACAAATACATGTGCATTTACATGTAGATATGTGTGTGTCTCTTACTACTTGGACAAATTTCATTGAGGTCCCATGCATGTTATTCTTTACATGCACCAAAACGGTAAAGGATGTCAGGGACTTGCCTTGTTCAGAGCAGGCAAAGTAACCAGGGGGCAAGTCAGGCTGCTATGCAGCCAAGAACGCTCTAAATAAACAGGTGGCATGCATTGATTAAAGCTATATTTTGATGTAATGAAGTTCTTTTCAACTTAAAATAACTCTTTTAGGTGTTTGGGGTTTGTATAGCTTGTTTGGAGCTGTTCTTAACTGTCTTGCACCTTGGTTTCAAGGAGCTCTTAGTCCTGGCAATGGAAAGGAGAGCCTTGCTCACAGCTGCTCTCCACCCCACTCTGCAGCATGGTGTTTTTCCCACCTGACATGATTTGTTTTGTGAAAGTGCCAGCAGAGGTTAACACTTCATTAACGAATTCTACTTCTCTTTAAGGAAGTATTTTCTAAGACCTGTCACTTCCTAATTAATTCTACTGTCATTTTTATTTTCACAGTGCCTCAGCCAGGGGAGCATAGTCTTTAATGAATTAAACAGCATCATGTATTTGTCTTAGGGCTCCAGGTATATTGGCTATTTATTTCTTACATGTGTTAATCTATTCCACCCTCCTTTTAGGCCTGACTTCTTATTTAGGAGGAACAGCATTTGTTACTAATCAGATTAATGGTAATCTATGAAAGTACTTTGCTTCCTGCCTTGACTCTACTTGCTCAATAGCCATTTTACATGCCCAGGTTGAACTGTAGCACTTTGATTCTTTTCTCTTTAAATAAATAACTAAATAGATAATCTGTGCACCCCAAAAACATTCCACTTTTTCCCTTCAGCTATTGTAGCCATTTGATAGATTTGATTGAGGACAGCACAGTGAGGAGGCACTGTGGGGAAGGAGGGCAGAAAGGAAGAGCCTGGCAATGGCTTTCCTTTCAGGGAAAATACAACACAGATCCACTTGTGTTTAATTTCCTTCATCCTGATGGATGCACTGGTGCACATCTCTCTTCAGTTATGACTGGGAATATTTAAGCACACTCCACACCGGTAGAGCCAAGGGGAATGACAGCAGGAGAAGATGGCAGAAGATGAGCATGGGGGAACACGCGGGGTAAACTGAAACTTCTGTTGAAGTGTTTTGTTTGGTGTTTAATACTCTAATCCTCAAGCACATCTTTTGAAGATGTTTTGTACCCTAGTCATATGGGTTGCATAGAGAAGAAGTGTTTCACCGGTCTCAGCGCTGAAAAGCTATACAGCAGAGGAAGGGAACCTGTTACATGATCATAAGGAAGTTACGGTTAGAAATATAATAGTAAGGACTTGGAAACACAATTTTCTCCCTGGAAATAAAATGTGAGCTTCCTGTCATTTCTCAAAGTCTCTTTCTTATTTTCTTCATCCAGTTGAAGACCCCAACAAATGACTCATTTGCCATTTTCCACTAACTTAAAGTTTGGACACTGTCTGGGTTGATTTCTAACATAACTGTTCTACAGTTTATTGTAGAAGGCCTCAGTCTCCAGAATTTCATTGCAACATGGAAACTTCAGCAATTGCTCTAATTACAGATCTTTTGGTTATGTCTTCAGATCTATGGTTCCTAACAATTACAGCTGCCAGTCCCTGCAAATACGACTCTAACCTGAAAAACTATTGGTTTCTGGAACACTGATACACAGAAGTTTTATAACACTGCAGCTGGTGATGGAAACAGTCAGGATCTATCAGGACTGAAAGGCTGAGACTCAGTCTGATAGATTGACCTTCTTAATCATCCAATTCATTAATTGGCAGTTTGCATTTGCTACTGTTTCCATTTTCAGGAATTTCAGGGTTAAATTATAGATCTAAAGTTGACTCTGAGGTTAACTAAAACATCTCCCTGTAGGAGCAATATTACGAATTCATTGAAGATTTTGAACAGGCTGATAGGACCAAAATTAGTTCATCCTCTAAGCACTGAAGCCAAAGAGATTGCTGGAGTGGCTTTTAACAGTCATTATTATTCCCACGTTGCCTACCCTTCCTTCTGCCAGATGTTGCTGCCCCAACAGCTGATACAGCAATAGATCATTTTTATGATGAACATTAAATCAAAACACTTTCAATTTCAAATCCCAGGCTAAACTGCAAGCATTTTTGCTGTCTCTGATTTAGGGACAGTGCTCTTCGGGCCCCAAAATGATTGTCAATGTTTTAAGTGATACTGAGGATAAAAGAGGATTCTATAAACTTTCTGTCAAATGAGGTTCAAGGAAACTGAAGCTATGCATAACTTGAGTCATTTTGCCATATGTACCAACACAGAACAAAATAAGTAATTTTAGAAGCAAAAGTCACTAGTCTTATCTTGGTACACAGTTAGAGAAAATCATATTCTATCTACATTTTCAATCAATTTACCAAACTGAAAAATTCTCCATCCAATGCCAGCAGATGAAGACAGTAATTATTTTGATTTTATGCTCGAAATCTCTACAATTGCAATGGGGGGGGGGGGTGGGAACTCTCATAATTTCCTGAAAATAAACAGTAGCAACTACTTTTATTCAGAAATCTTGTAAAGGAAGACAATAAGCAGCATTCTGTCTTTGGTTACAGAGCACACAATATCCATTAGAACATTGTGCTTACCATGAAAATAAACAAAAATGAAAATTCTTGTACAATTGCTCTGTATAAATAAAGAAAAAATATTTGTGTAGGTCTTCTAAAGGAAAAAACCAGGAGGGATTTCTTTCCAGAAATCATTAGTGACTTTGGATTACTGCAATTAGAATTCCCAGGCTTGGATTTATCTTAGAGTGACTGTTTTCACAGGTCAGATCCTCAACAGAGTCTGGATTGGTTACTTCTGCTTTAAAGGGTGTTTCAAGGAAGCTGTAATATAATAATGGAATGGAATGCAATGCAATGGAATGAAATAGAATATCAATATACCATATATTAATATATTGTTATTATATACTACAATAACATAATATATGGTATAACTTGGGAAAAATGTTTTGCATGAGTAGGTAAGAATAGGCACTGGCACTTCTGCTTGGCTGCTGAACCCTGGAGGGCTTTGCTGCCTTATGTAAGGCTTGTGGTTGCTGTCAGGGGAAAGATACAAATAAGATCAAGGGAGAATAAAAGCTCTACAACAGTTTTTGCGAGGAAATAAAAACACACATAAAAATTAAAGTCTTTTATTTCATGGGCATGGCCTCAAAGCAGTGAGCCGGCAGAACAGGAAGCAGATGTGTTGTAAAACAATCTGGGATAAATTGCTCATAGAAAAGAAATTCACTTCAAACACATGAAGAAGAGCATTGCATCCAAACTGCTTTCCCTTTGCTAGTGCCCACCGGGGCCTTTGCAAATTAATTTCCTCATCTGGACCCTGCTCTCTATGGGTGGATCAAGGACATGATAAGTGTATATTCTACACATGGAAGAGGATTAGATCAGGATCCAAGTTCTACAGCTGTAAAGTACATTTTAGAGGAGGGGTGGGGGAAGAGGCTTGGATAGTGCTGCACCCAAGGTGAAAGTCACATCTCACAAGAAATCACAGCTTCATTAAAATGAATCAGAGTGAGGAGATTCCTGACTCATTTGTGCATATGTTAAAACTGGGAGCACAAGTAGCTGGAGGACAGCTGGACTGGTGCGCATCACCTAATGTAGTACAGCACAGGAGCGGGTGCAGAGCTGGGTGCAAAGCTGGAAACACATCCTGTTGGGGATGTAGCTTGTGTGCGGTGTGGCACAACCTGTCAAAACTGCCTTCAGGTCACAAAGGTAACTCAGATCCGCTTGTAATTTAGGAACAAGACAGCTCGTCTTTGAATGACAGCAGTTGTTCCCATCCTTGCTAGCCCATATGTGAGTGTATAGTACCAACTAGTCCCTATGGTAAAAGAGGGGCCTCTAGCATTTGATGGAATAGATAGGAAGGGCAGGAAAAGCAAGGTGAGTTATCTTTGTTCAGCCCCAGAGCACTGACTCCTGTGGTGGAGCTGCACACTGTGCCACATAGGCATGTAAAAGTGGTAAGCTCAAGCCCACAGCTCAGCTCACTCACACTCTACAGAGGTTCGGCAGCTGCTGCTGAGATGAGCGGGAGGCGGAGCCTTGCACCCTCTCTCTTTGCCCCAGTTTCTCCTGCTTTGTAGATGGGGATTACAGGAGAGGAGGAAACCGTTTGATCCTTTACCAAGTGGGATGCAAAGTTGTCCAGAGCCAGGGCATCCCTGCTGGGGAGTTAGGTCTAGAAGCCCATTGTGTCATCTCAGCAAAGGTGTTTATATCTAAGCTCTCAAGGAGTAAGTAATGACAGTAACTGTCTCTCTGGATTCACTAAACAATATTTAGTACTCCAAAACTTACCCTGCTGTTACAGCTCTTTGTAGCTTTATTGAAGATACGAAACGCATACCATCTGTTGTCTGATAGCAGGTAAGAGGCATCTGTGAGGTATAACATCCCCACAGAATCCCATTGGTTTCCCTTGAAATCTCCTGAGATCTCCTGGATACCCCTCAGACAAATGTCTCCTCATGAGCTTGACAGGGTTTTTGGAACCAGGGACACAGAGGGTGTTCCATGCAGCAGTGTGAGAAGAAAACCGGATAGATGAGACAATCCAATTGTCAGAGCAGGTTTCTGCTGCAGACACGGCAAGAACACCCATGTATGGATGCTGCCATAGAGTATACAGTACCCTGTCTTCTGCAGGTTTAAATCTGCTTTTATAATAATGTGATTTCCTTTTTATCAAAGAGAAACAGCACCTCTGCAGTGGTAAAAACCCAGGGTACTGACCATTACTTCAAGAGCTTGGTTATCCTTAAGAAAATCTTGATAATTTTTTCCCTGACTTTTAGACAAATGACCAAGTAATCCCTCGAGAATGACAGAATAAAAGTGTTTGGCCAGGCAAAGAGAAACACACATTTGGAAGTTTCTTTTGGCCAAATACCTGAGGGGGTTTAAGAGCAATGCAAACACAGCTGTCTTTACCAAGTAGAATTATCCCTCTTGTTGCAAGATCCTTGCCTTCAAAAATCCACTAGTTTCAGCACCAATTATTAGTGTTAGAAAGAATAACAATAGTGAAAGTTCTGTAACTTGTTTGCTGAAGCTCTTGCTTTGCCATTTCATTCCCAAAGTGGTGACTATAACTAAAATACCAGACATCACGAGGCTCACACAGGCAGTGTGCTCCCTGGTCCAACTGATTCTGCAGCTGCATCCCCTGTTGTTTTCTTCTGACCTGTCATCTGCTTGCAAGTTATAGGTCCATTTTCACCCTCAGTTGTTGTCAGGGACACAGGTTTCCCTATAAATAAAGGGGTGAAGAAGCAGGGGCAGTAGGGTAGGATGAAGGCACCAAGTGGGGAGGATCCCAATGAAAGGGGATAAAATTCCTTTTTTCTTCAGCTTCATATTCAATTGTCCATTTAATGCATATTATTTTGTAGCTTGCACCAGAGGATAATATATCTTCTGGTGCCTACATGAGAAGCACTCCACACAAGGACAAACAATCCTAATAGCTATTCCATAACTAACAGGATACATGAAAACAGAAGGGCACTTTAAGGACAAGTTAACGGGTTTCCCTGAAGCTTTGCAAATTTGATATGCTCCACCAAAGTTACCAGGAATAGGGAAAGTTTATACTGTCTTTGGATCATTTATAGATAAACTCGATGACAAGGTGTAGGAAAAATGTTTCGCTTCTCTGACTCTGCAGTCAGCCAAGTGGACAGGCCCTTAGGACTGAAACACTCTGAAGTGCAGAACTACATTGCTTTTGGATCCTTAGGCAAAAAATCAGCTCTCCATTTTTCCACTGCCTTCAAAGATCACATTGACAGGCAGAATATGGCAATTTTAATTAATGGGGCGAGGAGAAAGCGCTGTCGATTTTGTCTCTGAGAAATTTTCCCAAATGGCTCTGTTTGTTACTCGATCAGCGAAGAATATGATTTCAGACACTGGTACAAAGGCCCGGTATGTTTGCCAGCCCTGATCAAGATTGATGGCTCTAGCAACAAACAGCACAAGTGGAGACCTTCCAGCTTCTCAAGCTGTTAAACCCTGTGAGGCTGTTCCCTTGGTGCAACAAGACTGTAAGGAAAATAGGAAAATGACAGAGCTACAATCTTGAAGCTAAACAACACTTACTGACTTAAAGGAAAGGTAGCTGATGAAAAAGACTCCAATAACCTGAATTCTCTCTTTGAACACCCACCCTCTCGAGTTCTTTATCCAATATGCCCCAAGTGACAGGTTTGAAAACCTGATCTGGCCATTGAAAAGAGGTGCTGATTTCAAAGGAATTGAAATGAAATTGTTACATTCAGACAAACAATATAGTGTCCATTTTTTTTTTCCTGTTTCAGCTGAGCACCATCCCAAAGGCTCCAATGAAGTGAGTTCCTAATTGCTGTTTTTCAAAAGCCAGTTGTTCTGTAAAATCTAGTAGTTTTCCCTACCCAGAGGCAGGCTCATGCAAAATGTTCCCTAAAGTTAACAGGAAAAAGATTTGGTAAACAGGCAGGGGAAGGACCCCTGGAATTGCCCGAAGACGGCTCTAGGAAACCTTGAGGGACTCTGCTAAAACTATGGAGTTTTTTTACAGTGATCTTAATAGAATGCTGTGACTTTTTTTTATCTCGTCCTGTTCTCACGAGCTGCTCGGTGAAGCGAGAGACAGTTTTATTTCGTCTGTCTGATATCTGCAGAGCAGGGACGTTATATAACAATAAGGAAAAATAAATCATGCAGCCATCTTCCAGAACTGCTTACTCTAGCGAATATTTTTCTTATAAAAATAGGTTGAAAAGGTGAAATTTGATATAAAAAGCAATATTTACTAATTTCATTTTCTCACCACATTCTGAAAGGCTTGGAAGGAATAATTGATTTTAAAATGTAGGGGAAAAGAATTCTCAGGTGGTTCTAATTTGTTAGAAGAAATCTTTCCCTGTTCCATCTATTTCAGGGCCAACTAATGCATTTTCTAATTTTCCATTAGATCTGCCTTCCATTATTCAAATCAGGAGCATCCTCAAGATGATAATTTTTTGCTTATAACTCTTTCCTCCTAAAGGCTGCCATTTGACAGGAGACCCATTCTAGCTTGGACTTCTCTAGTGCAGTGAGCTCATTCCTGTGCATGCATGTGGACCGAGGAAAGTAAGAAGCTAAAGCTGTCTATTCTACTCCCTGCCTATCAGGGCTGACAGAAAGCACCCTTCTCACATGCCTGCCTCAGCAGTGAAACTAATTTTGTGCCCTTATTCACAATGAGCTGTGCCTGACACAGCAGCCGTCCTGTTTGCAAAGGCAGCAAGAGTTCAGGACCTATTAGCTTCAGTGCTTTATTGTCCTTGCCAAAAGCTGCCATCGCTCTCACCTATCTGTGTGCATTAAGCAACACATCTTAGGGCACAGGTCAACAGGTTGCTGAGCATGTAACTGTAAGACCTGGGAAATGCAGTGGACTGTCTTGTCAGAGATAAATTGTACCAGTTGTGAGTCACTCCTCTGTGCGCAAAAGTGGCTGTTACAGTCTCACAGTAATTACGGCCTTGTAAGTGGCCACATAACTGGGCTTTTTATCGGTATTTTAATGCTTATTCCAATAAAAATGCTGGATTGAAAATTCCCTAAAGCCAGGCCCTGCCTTTGTCAATATGCAATCCAGGAAAGGCTTTCATGGCAGAGAAAGTGACAGCCTGGGCTTACCATTCATCCCACTTGGTCAGTACCCCACAGCTCCCAAGCAAGCAGAACACTTGCTTTTTTTGTAGCTGAGTTTACCACAGCTGTCAGAGCATTGCAGACAGCAGACAGACAGCAGCAAGCCCTTGCCCAATTTTGTCACTGTGCAGTATATTTAGTCTGATGGCCACCAGCTCTTTAAAATTCACTTTCCTAAGTGTGTTTTTGCAAATGTTAAACAAAACCTTCACATTTACCTTCATTACTCATTTTTTCCTAATGTTTGCCCCTGAGAAACCAAACGAAGTGTGGCAAGGTGCAGAGCAGGTGGTGTTTATTCTGATAGATCTCTTTATATATATTTACATCTCAAACACAACAATGAAACTCGAAAAAAACCCAGCAAACAGTTAAAGCGATGGTCCTTTACACAGAATAATAATGCATCGGTCCTAGAAAGAGTATTCAGTCCTAGAAGTAAGATCACAGAAGAGCTCACTGATTTACATCACTCTTCTAGATTTGTGAGGCATAGGTGGGATGTATCTTCACCTCATTTTAGCTCCATGTTCACTTAATTTTGTACCTAGTCTAAATTAACTGCCTAAATTCATTCACAGTAAGTGAAGAGAGAGAAGTGATAATTCTAGAGGTTACTCATGGCTGCTGTCTTCACATGACTAAAGTCAGAAGACATCAACTTTGCTCTCTTCTTTTTTTCCCCTGAAATTGCACAGCAATCAGCATTCATTCCCTCATTCCCTTTAGAAAGCACCAATCTCAGTTCAATTCTGTGCTTTAAGAAGAACTTCTACTCAGTCTCATTATAGTCCACAGGTCTTTACTTTCTCAAACAACTTTATTTTAATAAATCAAGACTACTGAGTATGCATGTACCCTTCTTGCCATGGACACAGCAAGGCAGATCCTATCCTCCCAAGTCTATGCCTCCTTCATCTGCTTCCAGGTTGCCCTTTCTCTGCTGCTTCTGCCACTTCTGTAAACACACTGACACACACAGAGTGAGATAAACCAAAACATAAATTACCTTCACATTCATTGTCAGGTTCCTGGAGGAATCTGTTCAGTCATCAGCTGCCTGAGCCTCTGCTTAAACCTGCATGAAGCTTCCCATTTTTTACAGCTATCGCTAGGCAAGAAGGCATTTAATGGTCCCATCATTTGTCCTGGAAGTCATTTGTCACATTCAGCAGCTTCAGTGAGGTGGTTTAAATTATTATCCTGCAGTGTAATAGTTTTGGGGGTTTTTTTTAAGTTTCTGAAAAAGAGATTCAGAAAGTGATATTGTGCATATGTTATTATGGGCTTACAAACACAGGATGCTATGTCTGGTATCATATGCATTTTGTTCAGCTAAAGATCACAACATCCTGAAACTGCATTTTAATCATTAACACAAGGAAATATCCATCATCGAAGATGACAATAATTTACTGGTGGATTAAAAACCTTATTGCTTAAACAATTTCACAGAAAAATCTGTATTTTCTGGAAAATCTTCTGTTTGCTTAAAGCCCAAACCTGAGGTCTAGAAACAGAAAGCAAGTCTACTCTTCATTCCGCAAGTCATATTTAGCACTAAGTTAGATGCCCTGGTATACCCTGCCTGGCTGCTGTCCCTCCAGAAAGGTGTGGACTTTCTGTAGTTTCCATAGCCCCTCTGTCAGTCCCAGTTAGACATCTCATATGTGTTGGACCTCTGGGGTAACACAAATTCCTCTGATGAGACATCTGGTTCATGCGTTTTCAGTCAGACATCTTTTTTTCTTTTCTATGTGCAATTTCCATTTTATGGTACAGATTGACCTCAGTCTTCTACTGCAGTGCCTGACATGAAGCACCTCCATTTTTCCCCGGTACCCTGCACCTATGGTGAATGGACCACTGTCATAGTTTAAGCCCAGCCACGCAGTCTCTCACTCACTCCCGCCCTTCCTTCCTCAGCTCCTGGAGGGACGGGGAGGAGAATCGAAAGAATGTAACTCCCACGGGTTGAGATAAGAACAGTCCAGTAACTAAGGTATAA